>CM067314.1:30849600-31052100 GCA_034231615.1 Meghimatium bilineatum | reverse complement strand
GTACAAGGCATCTTCTAGTGCTGCTATTTCAGCTTCATAGTTAGAACATATCTCCCCACAGGCATCAAACAACTCATCAGATGTTTTGTCTAGATATTCTATATATACACACCATAATTTGCTTTAATGGTGGCTTTCAAAAGATACTTAACATCCATTGGAAGCCACATAGCGCAATGAATAGTGCACTGGCTTTGCATATAAATTATCATTGGTTCACTTACCAGTTGAGATGAAAATGCTTTTCAGATCGCAATGGCTTTCGGGTCGACCCAGCCTTAAATGAGTACCGGATTAATCCGGGAAGTAAAGACTGTGAGGCAAAGGAGATGGCTACAGCCCTCATATAACAGAGCCCCTGAAATGTGAGTTCGCTAACATCTTACACACCTACAACATTAACAAATGCTATGGGTTCACTTTACTAAGATCCATTGATGGGATAAAATACCAGACAGTGACGTACTGATGAAATCTATGTCTGTAAGCATGCATACAATGTTCATGAATCCTCAGACACACTTGGCATGAAAGATCATTGTCTACTAAAAAAATGTTTATATGAAGAACTCCAGACTCGTTCCCGCAAGACAGGAGGACAGAAGAAGTTTGTTAAAGACACTTTTAAGACATCACCGACTCACTTCAATATAGACACAAATTTATGAAAGAGTCTTGCACAAGACAGATCCAATTTGCATTGCAGAATCAAGAGAGGTGTAGCAATTTCAGATAGCCTCAAACCTGTCACATGCAACAAAAACACTCTAGAAGAAAGGCAAATAGCTGCTCAATGTCCCACAGACTCAGAAGGAGTGTGAGGGCATGTTATTAAATATGACAGAGAATTTATAAATATAATTTATAAAAATTATAAATAATAATTTATAAATTTGTAAATAGTTTATTTATATATTATAATTACATACTATAATAATAATTTATAGCATATTATACATATATAATTTGTGCAAAATAAATAAATTTTTAATTACAATAAATTAAATTGTGTTAATTTTGTTAACACAAATTAGCAAAATAATTTGTTAATTTATTGAGTGACTGATTTCACTGATGTAACAACAAATTTGCACTAAATTAATTAATTTTTAATTACAAAAATGTATAAATTTGCACTAAATAAATACATTTTTAATTACCATCAATTAAATTCTGTTAATTTTGTTAACAGAAATTAACAGAATAATATGTTGATTTATTGAGTAAAGATTTCAGCAATTTCAGTTGTTGTTGGTATGCAGGATGTAGTCCAGAGAATGAACTCAAACTCTTGTTGGTTAACCAGTTTAACCACATTTTTTCACAATTTCAAACCAAATACTTAAGACTATGGTGTATAAATTCAGTATATTTTATTTCTGATTAATATATCCTTTTCAATAACATGTCTTTTCAATAACATATTTTTTTCAATAACAGACCTGAATACAGGTAACATAATTTTTTGCACAGAAAACAATTCGGATTTATTTAAATGCTACAATATTGATCTGTAGTGTTTATGTTTAGTGTATTGATCTGTGGTGTTTATGTTTAGTGTATTGCACATTTAAAACATCAGTTGTAAGATGAGATTAAATCTGTTTAGAGTATTGTTTTTCTACCTTTGTTAGAGACCACAGCGCAGCAATACAATTATAAAAAACCTACAATAAATGGTATAACTGTAGCAAGTGATTACACATTAATGGGTGATCTAGCAAGTAGTGCAGTAGGAATTGATTCTATCGATTTATCTATGTTCCTTCAGCGCTGAACACGGGGCATAGGGCACAAATCAGAGCTCTCCAGTTTGAGTGATGGAATGATAGACTGTGTAATTCTTGTATGTTGTTGAGACCCATAGTCATACCATCTCTGATGGTTGTTCTGCAGTCTCTCTTGGTCTTCTTCTTTCTCTTTTGCCATCTCATTCACATTATAAATCTTTTAATGATAGTCTGTTTTCATTCATTCTAAGTACATGTCCGATATAAGTCCATCATTTTCTTCTTATTGTTGAAGAAACATTTTACTGTTTGGTGTCTTCTCTTACTTGCAAGTTTGACGTGAATTTTTCCTAACCAATATTTAAGAGTTTTCTAAGACATTTATTTTCAAAAGGATGTGATAACACAATCACTAATAGTTCATCAAGTATGTGATTACACAGTATGTAGGATGAGATTACATTATTGAGTGATCCAGCAAGAAATACTGTAAGATGTGATTACACATTATTGAGTGATCCAGCAAGTAATACTGTAAGATGTGATTACACATTATTGAGTGATCGAGTATGTAATACTGTACTGGGTTTCATGGTCAAATGGCCATGTCATGTGTTCTGAAATGAATGTAACTTAGACCAAAGGAACAATATAAAGTATTATGAAGACAAGACCAAGGCACTATTTTCGAGCTCAGAAGAGGGCATATTGATCTAAATTACCATCTGAACAGAATAAATCTAGCATGCCCACCTAACTGTAGGAATACACCACTAGAGATCTCAGTAGAGATCTGACCACCTATGGACATGTCCAGCGTGCGAAGATGATCATTAACATACCTAATACAGTTGAATTCCTCTATAGCACATACATCTATAACATATTTCCCTATATAACAACACTTTTCACAAAGTTTCATTTAGATTTATTCTATATTGTTTGTACTGTATATAGTGAATTTCTGTTATTACATATATATTTTGTCAGTCCAGACCAAGTTGTTATAGCGGGATTCCACTGTACTGAGCTTCCACTAATTAAGATAGTACGGTAAAGGTAAAGGTAGGTCCCATGGCATCTGCCGTCGGGGATGAAGATAACTCTTCATGTACTAAGCCGCAGCAACTATTAGGTGGGGTGGCCAGTTCCCTTCCTTGCTGTTTTTTACCTTCCCTAACTCATGCGTCAGGTACTCATTTACAGCTGAGTCGACTGGAGGAGTGGTCATGTCAAGTGAGAAATCACAACTGATTTTTTTTAATGTCCGGACGTGGTTTTGAACCTGGCACGCTGTAACCAGATGATAGCAAGCAAGCTCACTATCCACTAGGCTACCGCGCTACTCAATTAAGATAGTAGTACATACTTATGAAGGATTTACTGAAGCAATTCAATTACAATATACAATTATAAATCACACAAAAAATGATGTTGAAATAATTCACCACATAAACAAATGATGTTGAAATAATTCACCACATAAACAAATTATGTTGAAATAATTCACCACATAAACAAATTATGTTGAAATAATTCACCACATAAACAAATTATGTTGAAATAATTCACCACATAAACAAATTATGTTGAAATAATTCACCACATAAACAAATTATGTTGAAATAATTCACCACATAAACAAATTATGTTGAAATAATTCACCACATAAACATAAACTTTTTGCATACAAGAACACAATTTCTGCTTATGCTTATATTCAAGGGGTATAACTATGTTTGATAGCTATTCTAGGTCAGTTGATGATATGTACACAGAGATAAGATAACTGAATTATTTGTGAAACTATTTAGTTCTTGGTAGAATTTTAGGAAAAAATATGTGTTCTATAGAACTTTGGTCCATAGTTGAACAAAGACGCTAGATAAACATAACATGTGTCTGGAGTGCTAAAATGGTGTGGAATTCTAGGCGTACCTTCACTGCAGATGGGTCAACAGATTCAGTGGAAGAATGATGAACTAGTGATAGGCAGAACGTGAAGATCTTGGGATACTGCCACACTGGAATGTTTCCCTTCAGGGACTACACATGCATGCAACTAAACACATTCACACTTTTTAGATAAGAAACCGTATAAATTTGAGTGTTACCTCGATTACTCAACTGAGAGGGACTTATAAATTTGAGTGTTACCTCGATTACTCAACTGAGAGGGACTTACCCCGGTATGCTTTTGCCAGAAAAGCTATGTTCTGTTAAGAGTTACCTTCTCACAGCTAATGTGGATATTTCATCATCATCATCTTGCAAGGCACGCTTAGAGTCTGATACAACTGCTGTGCATCAAACTATTATATAATCCGTGCATAAAATCATCATATAAACTTACATCTCTCAATAATCCAATCCAACATACATTATGTATAAATAGTTGCTAGGATACTATAAACTGTGAACATGCTTAGAACCTTAGCTGCGGAGATATCCTTAAGGATACGATGAGGGGTTGCCACCATTTTGCTGAGATCCTCTTCTTCTTAGTTTCCCAGGGAAACAATTCATCTGGATGATTTATTATAAGCTTCCAGATTGATTATTTCCCTGAGAAGCTATAAAGAGGAGGATCTTCGCAAAATGTTTGTAGTTTTTTATCATATCCTCAAGAATACCTCCGCAGCTAATGGGCTAAAGATGGAGCTAAAGAGCTGATTATAAAAAAGTCAAGAATTGATTATTAAAAAGTAAATAATTTATTAGTAAATAGTAAAGAGTTGATTATTAATAAGCCGGAGATGGCAGTGGTTTATTACTCAAGCCTGCAAGAATGTTGTCAACAGTCAGTTCACACATTGCGTTACGAGCAGCAATCGTTCCACTGCCGATATGAGGCGTCAACACAAAATTTTTCAAACTCAACAATTTATGGTCAGGTGCAAGTGGCTCCGGTGTGGTTACATCAAGGCCTGCAGCAGCAATTTGATTAGTCGACAAAGCATTGTAAAGAGCATCCTGATCAACTAAAGCTCCACGAGTAACATTGATAAAAACTGCAGTAGGTTTCATTTTCTTGAAAGCTTCAGCTCCAAACAGTCCTCTACTTTTGTCATTTATTGAGCAAGTAGCTATAACGAAATCAGACACCTCAAGAAGTTCATCAAAAGTCAGGAAAGAAGCACCAATATTGTCCGCATACACTTTAGATGAACTACCAGTATATACAATTCTGGCCGGTTCGAAGGTAGCTAAACGCTTGGCGGTTGCAAATCCAATCCTACCCATTCCCACAATTCCTATGACTGATCCAAAGATTTGTTTTCCTGTCATCCATAATGCATTTTCCCATCTGGTTCCCCAAGTTCCTGATCTGACAGACTGGAAAGCTGTAAAAAAAAAATTGATCACAAATTTAGAGAATTTAAATATATATTTTATATCAATCAATCAATCAATCAATCAATCAATCAATCAAGAGCCATGCCGAATGACGTAGGCGATCATGTTTCTCCACGACTCTTTGTCTCTTGTGTTTTATGTTTATGTGGTGAATTATTTCAACATAATTTGTTTATGTGGTGAATTATTTCAACATAATTTGTTTATGTGATGAATTGTTTCAACATAAATTGTTTATGTAGTGAATTATTTCAACACAATTTGTTTATGTGGTGAATTATTTCAACACAATTTGTTTATGTGGTGAATTATTTCAACACAATTTGTTTATGTGGTGAATTATTTCAACATAATTTGTTTATGTGGTGAATTATTTCAACATAATTTGTTTATGTGGTGAATTATTTCAACATAATTTGTTTATGTGGTGAATTATTTCAACATAAATTTTTTCAATAAGCTCGGTTGGTGAGCTTCTACCGTGCCATGATACAAGCCCATCTAGTAACTTTTCTCTTTGTCATCCTATATCTCTTTTCCCCTTGATCTTTCCAGTGGTTATTAAGTGTTCAATTTGTGTTCTTCTCAGCACATGCCCTAGAAATCTTGACTGTCTGCCCCTAATGTTTGATATGATTGATCTGTTTACGCCAGCATAAATGAGAACCTCTGCTTTTAGTTTTCTTGGTAATCAAAGTGCCCAAGGATATCCGACACAGTGTAGAATATCGCAGTAACATATATAATAATCAAAGTGCCAAAGGATATCCGACACAGTGTAGAATATCGCAGTAACATATATAATAATCAAAGTGCCCAAGGATATCCAACACAGTGTAGAATATCGCAGTAACATATATAATAATCAAAGTGCCCAAGGATATCCGACACAGTGTAGAATGTCGCAGTAACATATATAAATCAAAGTGCCCAAGGATATCCGACACAGTGTAGAATGTCGCAGTAACATATATAATAATCAAAGTGCCCAAGGATATCCGACACAGTGTAGAATGTCGCAGTAACATATATAATAATCAAAGTGCCCAAGGATATCCGACACAGTGTAGAATGTCGCAGTAACATATATAATAATCAAAGTGCCCAAGGATATCCGACACAGTGTAGAATGTCGCAGTAACATATATAATAATCAAAGTGCCCAAGGATATCCGACACAGTGTAGAATGTCGCAGTAACATATATAATAATCAAAGTGCCCAAGGATATCCGACACAGTGTAGAATGTCGCAGTAACATATATAATAATCAAAGTGCCCAAGGATATCCGACACAGTGTAGAATATCGCAGTAACATATATAATAATCAAAGTGCCCAAGGATATCCGACACAGTGTAGAATGTCGCAGTAACATATATAATAATCAAAGTGTCCAAGGATATCCGACACAGTGTAAAATGTCGCAGTAACATATATAATAATCAAAGTGCCCAAGGATATCCGACACAGTGTAGAATATCGCAGTAACATATATAATAATCAAAGTGCCCAAGGATATCCGACACAGCGTAGAATGTCGCAGTAACATATATAATAATCAAAGTGCCCAAGGATATCCGACACAGTGTAGAATGTCGCAGTAACATATATAATAATCAAAGTGCCCAAGGATATCCGACACAGTGTAGAATGTCGCAGTAACATATATAATAATCAAAGTGCCCAAGGATATCCGACACAGTGTAGAATGTCGCAGTAACATGATAATAAATATTAATATTATATATAAAACCGCCAAATATATACTATTATTTATACTAACCGACACAGTGCACAGTACTGCGACATTCTACACTGAGTCGGATATCCTTGGGCACTTTTATTATCTATACTAAGATAACTATTCCTTTGAGAGTGGCTCCTTAGAATAACTAATCATGACTGCACCATTTTTTCATTTCTAATACAATGAAGGGGAGGGGGGGGGGGTCATGAGAGCATCGCTTTATATTGATAATTTTGTATGTTCATTTCAGGTTCATCTGTGTTTCTTGATAAAGGTCCCTATTGGACAGTGATGTGGAAAACGTACTAGTCGCTTTATTCTTTTGTTATTTCTCATTGACTTTGGTTTTACTATTTATTAGTTATATTAGCTACCAGTTATATTAGTTACCAGGTACCTTAGTTGCCAGTTATATTAGTTACCAGTTGATTAGTTACCAGTTATATTAGTTATCACAAGTACGGAAAACATGTTTACTTGTATTGCAAAGCGATTCGTTGCTGCTAGAACAGATCTGGTTCAATTCCCGTCAGTTGTAAGAATTATTTTCATTTATCCTCATGCTCCCTACTTGAATTTACTTATATCAGTTATATTAGTTATGAGTTATATTAGTTTTGAGTTATATTAGTTACCAGTAACAATAATACATTGTATCGTAGTTGTTACAGCATATGAGACAATAAATCTTATACAAGTATTGCCATGGTTGTTCAAATGAGTAGGACATGTGGCCTTTATCAGCAAAGCTATGAGCTCTTAAGAGCTACCTGCTCACAGCTTACGGGATTATTTCATCATCATCATGTGTCAAGAGCTACCTGCTCACAGCTTAAGGGATTATTTCATCATCATCATGTGTCAAGAGCTACCTGCTCACAGCTTAAGGGATTATTTCATCATCATCATGTGTCAAGAGCTACCTGCTCACAGCTTAAGGGATTATTTCATCATCATCATGTGTCAAGAGCTACCTGCTCACAGCTTAAGGGATTATGACATCATCATCATGTGTCAAGAGCTACCTGCTCACAGCTTAAGGGATTATTTCATCATCATGTATCTTAATAAACTCCTTACATTTTCAGGTAAACCTGCTACATTTGTAACTAAACCTGTTACATTTGTAACTAAACCTGTTACATTTGTAACTAAACCTGTTACATTTACAACTAAACCTGCTAAATTTACATCTAAACATACTACATTTACAAGTAAGCCTGTTATACTTACAATGAGCAAGCCCATATATAGGGCTGGTGTTGAGGGTTGAAACCTCCCTCCCTCCCCTTAGTAAATCAGGACAAGACTTTAAGCTTTCATTACTAGGAACAGGGTCAAAAGTAAAGAATGCTCACTCCTTAGTAATTTTTTACAAAATGGTAATAATATTTATCATCAAAAGTGAGAAATGCTTGACACATGAGAACGTAAGCATAAACAACCTTTTTTTTTTGTATACCCTTCCCTTGGGGGAAAAATCTACAGCCCTGACAATAAGAAAATATTAAAACTGAATAAGCACAATTTGTTCCACAAATATAATTGTCAGAATGAATGAATGAATAAATATACCTTCTTCAAAACGTCTTGCTGTAGCTAGCGTCAAAGCCACAGTAAGTTCAGCGACAGCTTCTGTCAGTACATTTGGTGTGTATCCAACCTTGACCCCACGTTTTTGACATTCTGCAAGGTCAATATGATCCAGTCCTACAGACATGGTACCCACAACCTTGAGTTGTGGACCTTTGGAGACAAATGAACAAATAATAAGCTATAACTGCAGGCTATCATCAGCTCACACTAGGCAAGTCTATAGATGCTCTTATCTCTGTCTGAATACATTCATTAGAGTGTAGCGGCTGACAGTTCCAGTTCGATGTTGATTCATCAGTCTCTTTGTATGACTATTATGTTTCCCTTAACGGCTGTTCTGATCTCTGCAACAATCTCATGCAGTCTTGAGAGAAACCATGATTCAGTTCTGAGCAGATGAGCTCCCTTAAGACATTAACTATGTCAGATCAAACCATTGACACTGTGGCCATGCTCACCAGTGTGTCGTCTTGTTCATTTATTTCAACCCCTGCATGTTCTCGCACAATTATAATGGTATTCATTCTGGTTATAGATTGTGTCATTAACTCCACACATTCATGTCAGACAACTTCCACTTAAACTTTGCAGGTCATGTTCTTTCAGTAATTATAATACAACTAATAATATATATCTATATAAAACATATAATATAACATGATTTCTGAAGCGATGCACAAACTATTTAAACACACCTGACAATGGTACGGTAGACAGTCTAACCCTAGACATTTGGTCGCATCATTGCATGGGGATGGTTTTGGTGAGAAACCATCTCTGTGCGATTATAGTTGAATAATTTGAAAATTCTGTGTTCTTTGTTTATTATATGTTTCTTGACAAAGGTTCAAGTTGGACCGTGATGTGGAAAGATTCTTTGTAATTTGTTATTTATTATTTCTTATTTATTTGATAGTTAGACCAAATATAGCAACATCATTACATCAACTTAGACCAAATATAGCAACATCATTACATCAACTTAGACCAAATATAGCAACATCATTACATCAACTTAGACCAAATATAGCAACATCATTACATCAACTTAGACCAAATATAGCAACATCATTACATCAACTTAGACCAAATATAGCAACATCATTACATCAACTTAGACCAAATATAGCAACATCATTACATCAACTTAGACCAAATATAGTAACATCATTACATAAACTTAGTATTTATCACTTCTTGGTAGTGTTACCGCAACACTCTCCACCGTGTCAGATATCCTCTGGCAGTTTGGTATGTTATCCCAGAAGGGAAGCAGACAAGAACAGCCATACATACTATCACTGAAACAGAACACAATCACAAAAAACTTCGGAGCAATGGCTGTGTACACATCGTTATGAAAATGTTGTCCATCACCTTTTTGAATGTCCAGCACAAGAAAATGTTACAAGAGGTCTTCTTGCTCTAAGTTCAGATAAATGGAATATTTGTGAGTACCTGAGAAGAACAATAACTCTGATGAACATATAAGTTATGATTGCAGGTTATCATTGCAGACCAGACTATTCCATAGGTGCTCTGGTCCCGATCACAATAAATCAATCAGTGTGTAGCTACCAATATGGAACAAAACAATAGCTCACACAAGCACGCATATACTACACACTGGTCATTCATCTGGCAACCAGAGCCATGACTTCTAGTTTAGGATGCAAAGAATAAAGCCACCAATTTCTTTCCAGGCATATCACTGGAAGTAACTATGGTATGTTGAGAACTGACTGACAACCTGTCACATGTAAAAATTATTTTCACTGCAATGTCTTGCCTCTATTTCTTACTTTTGTCTCCTGCCAATGGTACTATTTTTTTACTGCTTTTTGACAGCACTTGAAAAAGGCACTGTTCCATCTTGTTCTACCCTGCTGAAAACTGCTTTTAAAGTTTAGTTAAAACTACAGATTAGTTTTGTTTGCACAATGTGTTGTAACATCAACATTTTCTGTCCTTGTTGTATCTTGGTGAAAAAAGAAGTCAAGTGTAATTAAAGTGATGGTTAAAAGAGATCAATAAAAGAAAACAAGAGTGAATGTATCATGACACTTACCAATGATGTCCAGTGTCTCTTCTGTGATTGGAGCAGGTGGGTGAATAAACAGAGCATCAACACCTGCAGGAATAGCTTTGAGAAATAATTCCTTGGTCAGAGCTTCTTCACTATCATGCACAATTACATTGCAGGATGCTTTCAGCCTTAGTAGACCTTGAGGAGGGCACGGTTTAGTCATAAACACTAGTGGCAATTTTTCTGAACTCATTTTCTAATTATGCAGACTACAAACATGTGCCTGTAAATAGAAAATAATAGAAATAATGTACTATAAAATATTTGAATATTTATTATTAAAGAATAAATAATAATGCAGTAAACAGGATTTGAACCAGGGCCACTCAGATAGCACCGACTCACCTTGCAACCTGAGCCAACACATTTTCTGTCTTTGACCCACCACATTCCTTAACAAAGATGCCATTTTAACCAAAATTTTCAACAAAAATATTCTCAAACTACTATGAATATGGCACCTAATAATGTTTAATGTTTGTGGTTCTCAAGCTACTATGAATTTGGCACATAAAAGGTGTTTTAGTTTACATTGCATCCCCTAAAGGTGTTTTAGTTTACTTTACATCTCTTAAAGGTGTTTTAGTTTACTTTGCACCCTCTAAAGGTGTTTTAGTTTACTTTGCACCCCCTAAAGGTGTTTTAGTTTACTTTGCACCCCTAAAGGTGTTTTAGTTTACTTTGCACCCCCTAAAGGTGTTTTAGTTTACTTTGCACCCTCTAAAGGTGTTTTACTTTACTTTGCACCCCCTAAAGTAACATCTGTTACTGCCAAGATTGTACAACCAGAGGTCATCTACATAAGTGAGGATTTTACCTGCCACATTCATCTACACCTGTGAAATTTTGCAACAGTAGACATTAAAAAAGCACAGATGACAGTGGACAACACTGTTATTGTTCTGATTTCCGAGATCCAAACTTCACAGTTGCTGGTCTAGATATAAGCACCTTTGCTGTCCATTGAATGGTCCACATCTCACTGTTACTGTTAATTAATCAATGAAAAAGATCGCAAAAACTGTTATACTTATCTTCCAGATCTATCACATTGCTGTGTTGGTGGTCAAGTCTGTATGTGCAGACGGTGTCAGGGAGTAAGCCTATTTTCTAGATCAACGGCCACCTGTCTTGCAATGATCCGTTCTAGCACCTACCATACACTCTGAAGCATGATGAAACATTAGCTCTTAATGGCTGTGATCTCCTTTCCTTGTTTTGCAAGTGGAAAGAGGTAACTATGTAACCATTCCACTGGTATGTTTTCTGTCTTCCAACTTCTGCGTTATTTTTTGAGCGAATCACCCCCACTGTCTTTTAGAAGACCATAACATATTCTATCGTGGTGCGGTGCACCGTCCTCAAAGGATATTAACTCACCTTCCTCATTCATTGATTCTGGAAATGCTGTTGAAGTTTGCAAAACAGTGTTTTATTCATCAATGTTATCCTGATTTTCATGCTGTAGGTACCTATTGAAGAAAGCCTTTCCCTTCTGCCCATGAAGGTTGAAGAACTGAGAAGGTTGAATATAGGTGATGAGTAGGGAATTGTGAACAAGATCGTAGATTTTTCTGTTCCTTCAGCGTTAATTCTCAAACTTCCGCAGGTTCACTCTTGTAGTACGGCAATGGTCCTAGTAGATTTCCAACAGGATGTAGTCCAGTAAAATGGAAATGCATTGTGTCATTATTTTATTTGTACTAATGGTTAGACACATACGTTATCAGCGTAAGTTCGTAGATAAGAAATAGGGAGAGGGTGGGGGTTAATCATTCGGAACACTTAGTAAAATAGAGCATGACATTATAGTACTAAGAAACAGAGTAATAGAGGAGATTAAATATTCATCGTAAACTGGTATTCATTTCTTCTTCTTCTTCAGCATTCATTCTCAAACTCCCACCAGAACTCTCTTGTAGCAGGACCATGGTCCTACTAGATTTCCAGCAGGATTTAGTCCAGAGAATGGAAATGTGTTGTGTCGCTGTTTTATTTGCGCCACTGTCCTGACACATCCGTCTTCGGCGGGGGTATTCATTTAACTTTAAGTTGTGTAATTATAGGATTGGGTAGGAACAAGTTCAGTTTCACCATCTTGTGTCAACTTTCATGGCTTGATAGTGGTACAAAGTTTGAATGTGCTATGGCTTACCGTCAGTTACCTTTTACTAAAAGAAAAGGTGACTTTTAATTATTTATGTTATTAGTCATGATACTAAAATGATAATAATTAAAGAAATGATACATTTTCTAGTAAATAGGCTATTATTTAATTTAGTAGGCCCCGCCTATTCATTCTACCGATTGTTATGATGCATATACGGGCAAAAGCAACTTGCATGCTTATCCGAAAGTGGTAAAAGTACAGATTAGTTCCTCACTGTGCTATAAATAGCACACTGTTGACAATTTTAATTATCCAACATCAAGGATTCCCATGTAACACCAATCAAAATAATGGCTGCCATGACGTCACATCTGACAATCACGAGTTCAAATCTAGACACAGACAAACTTATGCATAATCTGTTTGTTTTCCAATTTACACATTTTTTTTACAATTTCTTATTATTTGTGGTGAGCGATCAGTATTTCTGTCCGCTATACACGGAGCGAGGTGTGAGCACACATTAGAAATATTATTTCTAATCCTAACCTTACTCTAAGTACTTACCCATAAGCTTGCCAAATCACACAACAAAGGTCAGGTAACACCTCGAAACTAGAACAAAGGTCACAGTGGAGAACTATACTTTACTTCAGCCAAAACATTTCCTATGATGTGTACTGAGCGCTCATTATTTCTGCGCGCTACACACGGAGCGAGGTGCGCGTACACATTAGTTAGAAATATTATTTCTAATCCTAACCGTGTACCGTACTACCTTTCAAATTAAGAGTAAACTATATTTTAAGCATTAAGGTTGCCACATCACACAACAAAGTACAAAGGTTAGGTAATATCTCGAAACTAGAGCAAAGGTCACAACGAAGAATTAAAAGCAACTTGCGCCTATTCTCTTCCAAGTAGCATATGTAGACAGTAGTTGTACGTATACATTAGTAACTTACTAATTGCTTATTACAAAAGTGTTTTAAAATCCAATACCTGAATGCCACAAGAACATAGGGTTCAAAGGTTATTATTCAGAGTTGTTGCGCTTGGGTTAAAGGTCATTTCTTCTGTTATTTTAAACATATGGACATCTAGATATAGTCTACATAAGATGTAACATGGGCCTAAAAACATCGCTTATAGGGTGGGTTATTACCAAACATAGCGAGGGATTTCACATACAATAGTCTCAATAGACTAATTTACAATTTCCTTCTCATATCTCAAGCAATGTTACTTATATTGGCTGATGGGACTGAAATTATTAGCTATTTTGCTTGTACTTTGTTCCACCAGCAAATGAAAACAACGGATAAAGTCAGATAACCAATGTCAAATGTCGCTGCATGACAGCAACGCGCATAACTTATCATGAGAATGCATTGGTATACACGAGTCTCATAAATTCCCCAGCTATATCCGTAAGGAATATCCTGGCAACGCTTCTTGACAACCGATTCTTTTCGTAAAACCGTTACATGACCTTTTATAGAAGGCCATGAAGATCTAGAAGACGGTGCATCATAACTATGGCACATCAGGTTGACTTAAAAACGTCTTCTTTTTCAGTGTTAATTCTCAAACCCCCACTGGATCTCTCTTGTAGCAGGACAATGGTCCTACTAGATATGTAATCCAGAGAATGGAAATGAGTTGTGTCGCCGTTTTATCTGCGCCAATGGCCCGACTCGCCCGTCTTCGGTGGTAATTTTAATTCAAAGTTTGCTCGATATATGATTTTTTATTGTTGACTTCAACTCTTGTTAACCCTCTCCCAACTTGCAAATTATCTGACTGCCCATAATTTTTATGCAACTATGTCATCAATTTTCTAAGCAAAAAGTGGACTAACAACCTTTCTTCAGACATATCTCTAGTCCTGAATCTACGTGTAATACTTTAACAAATAAAAAAAAAAAGGTTTAACCCCTTCCTCCTTCCCAGCCTTTTCCCATTATGGTTTTCTTAGGAAAGGATCATGATAATATCTCACAGAAGTATAGTGGAAACATTGATTTCTGAGAATACAGCAGAATCCTCCGTCTCCCCCATCCCCATCTTCTCTTTTTATAGTAAAATCGCATCCACTTTCCTATAATTTCCTATTGTTGAGACTGGCTACGTCGTGACCAATCGCCATTAGAATACCAACATAATCCAATGAAACCTTTTGATGTTGTTATTTTGATTATTTCAATTTATTTTGTTGGTCGTAGTTGGCAGGTGCCGCAAAGTATATAAATATTAACCAACGAAAAATGTGGTAATAATCGTTACCATGATGTAAAAAAGATTGTTTCGATTCTGTTGGTAGGTTTTGTATTTTTGTTAGGTCACGACAACCGGAAGTTGTGCAATTAAGATGACTCTTGACATACACACACTATACATACGCCATACTTTAGCTGATCACGTGATTCTGATATGTGAATAGGTTTATGAGAAACCACATTTCTGGGATTTCAATGTAGTAAATTAATATAAGTTCGCTGTGGCTAGATTACCACAAACGCGACCTCCGCTATATTTATGATTGTAAAGCTGAGAAAACTAAATGGGACTAATGTCCGCGATTGAAAGGAACTTACCTCACTATAAGAGGTTTAATTAATTTGGGATTTCAATAATTGTTCACTGAGTTTTTAAAAAGTACTTTCAATAATTGTTCATTAAATTTTTAACAAACTTTCAATAATTGTTCCCTTAATTTTTAATAAGCTTTCGATAGTTGTTCAGTGAATTTTTAATAAACTTTCGATACTTGTTCAGTGAATTTTTAATAAACTTTCGATACTAGTTGAGTGAATTGTTAATAAACTTTTAATAGTTGTTCAGTGAATTTATATATGCCCCCCCCCCCACCTCATTTTTCATAAAGAAAAAATTATGCATAATAATAATATTAATAATAATTATAGTAAATCTATAATGAAGTCCATAACCCGTTAGTGACGCAGTGTGTTGTCACATTGCAGGCAGTAGAACACACACTTACACACACACAAACCCCATCTAAACATATCAATTCTGAGCTATACGAACGAATGTGGACAAATCACTTCCTGGCAACTCTTTGATGTTATCAAGATTGGAATGCTTTAGTGCAGCTCTTGTCCATCAATCTCAACTGTTTCCTGTAGAATAATCTTTGAAATGAAATGGTGTGTCGTCAAGCTCTTAGATAACGAGGGGGTAGAGGAGTTTCTTGGAGGGGACGTGCTCCCCCTTCCCCCCCCCCCCACCTCCCGTAGGAATCAGAAAATGACTTTTAGTTTTAGAAACTAGGTCAAATGGTTCGTAAATTCCCATCGTCCACAAAATCATGTAACAATTTTTGTAAATAAAGTCATGGAAAATCTAAAGTACAAGATCACATTAGCAACATCTCATGTCGACTTACTTCCTCTGTATAACTTCGGCAGAAAAAAACGTGTTGATTTACTTACTTCCCCTTATCTCATGTCGATGTACTTACTTCCCCTATATAACCTCCATCTTGTAATTTACTTGTTCTATCACATGTTTGTATCTGTGCGTGTTCGTGAGTAAGTATTTCTCTGCTTAATCTATTTTTGTATTTGTTTTTCTTTTGGTGTTTATGTGTGCCAAACATACAGTTTTTTTTTCTTATCCCTATCTATCTATTTTTTTAGTTAATTACACATTGTTATATTTGATTTTACACATTTGTCTCTTCAGTTATATCTATTCATTTATTTTCCTTTTGCGCTGAAGTTAGCGCATAGGGCAGAGGTCAGATTTCTCCAATTCTGTCCATTCAAAGCTCTTCTGTGCAGTTCTTGAATAGTATGAATATTGGTTGTTTTACTTTCTCTAAGTATTGTTCTTCTGAGTGTTTATTTTGGTCTACCCCATGCTCTTTTGCCTGAAGGTATCCATTCAAGTGATTGGTGGTGTATTCTGTTGATGTCTGTTACATATCTCTACATCATCATCATCAAGTGCCGTCTCCGCAACGAAGGTTGGCTGCAACGTATCTCCAACATCTCATGTCTCTTGTCTTGGTGGTGCACTCTGCTAGACTGTAACCGGTCCATCGTGTAATGTTACTCTCCTACTAGTATCTCTGCCTACCTCTTGCTCGCTTCCCTTTGACTTTACCCTCAAGTAAGGTCGTCAATACGGTGTCATGTCTTTTAATGTGTCTAAAGTATTTTATTTGCCTGATCTTTATTTCTCTTAGTAATTCTTTCTTCATATTAAGTGTCTTTAGTACCTCTTTATTTGTTTTCTTCTCTTTCCATGATGTTCTCCCTATTCTTCTATATACCCATATTTCAAAGGCATCAATATATATCTCTACATATATTGCTATTATTTTGTTTCCTATTTAGCTGATGAAGGACACACATGAATGTATGTGTATCGGTATAGGTATATGTGGTGATATAGAACAATGTATCCATACAACTACCGTGGGTCACATATTTGTATGTGTACATATTGATTTGTATGCTTAGAGCGGCAGCACAACAAATATGAATTTTGTGGACTACATCCAACTGGAGATCTTGTAGAACCAATGTTCTATTACAAGAGACATCCAGTGGGAGTTTGAGAATAATTGATGATAAAGAAGAAAAATGCTTGTTTTATGTTAATGCATGCATATATCTCCACGTTGGGGAATGTTTATGTTAATGCATGCATATATCTCCACGTTGGGGAATGTTTATGTTAATGCATGCATATATCTCCACGTTGGGGAATGTTTATGTTAATGCATGCATATATCTCCACGTGAGGGAATGTTTATGTTAATGCATGAATATATCTCCACGTTGGGGAATGTTTATGTTAATGCATGCATATATCTCCACGTGAGGGAATGTTTATGTTAATGCATGCATATATCTCCACGTTGGGGAATGTTGCCGCTCTATATATGTATTCCGTTCTGTAGCGACGTGGTATAGAACGTGTCTACGATGGCCATGATACAGAGTTAGAAATCCGTTTCAGGCAATTCCGGACCTTTCAGAAAGCCCCCGAAATCCCCTTCCCAACCCTTAAAATACCGCCTATCCACGGTCGTGTTTCTCGTTAATATTTTAACAAGTTTGAGTAATAATCATATTAACACTCTGAATCCTTGCCTATATTAATTTTTTTTTTAAATGAACAGTCAAACTGTGAATATTTTGAAGTAGTATAAGTGTTGTGAGCATACAGTTTTCCTATATAGTGGTAAGAAGGATTGAGATGTAAGGTTGACTGTTATCCAGGGAAGAATATTTGGTGTAATCATTCAAACGTATTCAAAGAAGGCGTGATTGTAAACTCAAGACGGAGTTATATGATAGCACTCTCGTATGTTCTCACGAGATTGCGTACGGGTTGATCACGTGGGATGGAAGTTTGAACAATTCTACTGTTTGTGTGTATATTTATATCCATCGCGAGGTTCACGGCAACAAGGGGAGCAAAGAAGAAAATGTAGCGGGGAGGATGACGTTAAGATGTTGAGCTTCCACGATTTGCCAAAGTGTGCAACCAAAGAAAATCACACTTTGAAGATTTATTTGAGATTCATACCCCAACTCCATGTTGTCATGACAATTTACGTGATCGGTACATCGTAGGGGAAAAGACAACGACCCCAATCTTTGATTTTGAACTGTTTCTTTGACGTTGCTCTTGGACTGTACCTGAACTAGGACGGGTTATATTTAAAAAGAAATGCAAGTCTCCTGTTTCCTTGACAATTCAAATCAATACATTTTCAAGTTTTTTGACAACTCGACAAGATTCTAGTTTTTTTTATATATCAAATCGACAAGCTTCCAGTTACTGTGACATATTTACAAACTTTCAGCTCTTTTGAAGTACCAACTCGTATCCAGCATTTATAACATGTCAACTCAACAAGGCTGACATTTCTTTGACATTAACTCAACAAATTTCTAGTATTTGAAACATCTCAACACAATTCTTTAATGTTGTGTGGATATCTCAAATCAACGTCTTCAACTTTTTATAAACTCAACAAGTCTCCAGATGTTTTATACATAAACTCAACAAGTCTCCAGCTGTTTTATACATTAAATCAACAAATCTCCAGATGTTTTATACATTAAATCAACAAGTTTCCAGATGTTTTATACATAAACTCAACAAGTCTCCAGATGTTTTATACATAAACTCAACAAGTCTCCAGATGTTTTATACATTAAATCAACAAGTTTCCAGATATTTTATACATAAACCCAACAAGTCTCCAGATGTTTTATACATAAATCCAACAAGTCTCCAGATGTTTTATACATAAACTCAACAAGTCTCCAGATGTTTTATACATTAAATCAACAAGTTTCCAGATATTTTATACATAAGCCCAACAAGTCTCCAGATGTTTTATACATAAATCCAACAAGTCTCCAGATGTTTTATACATAAATCCAACAAGTCTCCAGATGTTTTATACATAAATCCAACAAGTCTCCAGATGTTTTATACATTAAATCAACAAGTTTCCAGATATTTTATACATAAACCCAACAAGTCTCCAGATGTTTTATACATAAATCCAACAAGTCTCCAGATGTTTTATACATAAATCCAACAAGTCTCCAGATGTTTTATACATAAACTCAACAAGTCTCCAGATGTTTTATACATAAATCCAACAAGTCTCCAGATGTTTTATACATAAACTCAACAAGTCTCCAGATGTTTTATACATAAATCCAACAAGTCTCCAGATGTTTTATACATAAACTCAACAAGTCTCCAGATGTTTTATACATAAATCCAACAAGTCTCCAGATGTTTTATACATAAACTCAACAAGTCTCCAGATGTTTTATACATAAATCCAACAAGTCTCCAGATGTTTTATACATAAACTCAACAAGTCTCCAGATGTTTTATACATAAATCCAACAAGTCTCCAGATGTTTTATACATAAACTCAACAAGTCTCCAGATGTTTTATACATAAATCCAACAAGTCTCCAGATGTTTTATACATAAACTCAACAAGTCTCCAGATGTTTTATACATAAATCCAACAAGTCTCCAGATGTTTTATACATAAACTCAACAAGTCTCCAGATGTTTTATACATAAATCCAACAAGTCTCCAGATGTTTTATACATAAATCCAACAAGTCTCCAGATGTTTTATACATTAAATCAACAAGTCTCCAGATATTTTATACATAAACTCAATAAGTCTCCAGATATTTTATACATAAACTCAACAAGTCTCCAGATGTTTTATACATTAAATCAACAAATCTCCAGATATTTTATACATAAACTCAACAAGTCTCCAGATGTTTTATACATAAACTCAACAAGTCTCCAGATGTTTTATACATAAATCCAACAAGTCTCCAGATGTTTTATACATAAACTCAACAAGTCTCCAGATGTTTTATACATAAATCCAACAAGTCTCCAGATGTTTTATACATAAACTCAACAAGTCTCCAGATGTTTTATACATAAACTCAACAAGTCTCCAGATGTTTTATACATAAACTCAACAAGTCTCCAGATGTTTTATACATAAACTCAACAAGTCTCCAGATATTTTATACATAAACTCAACAAGTCTCCAGATGTTTTATACATAAACTCAACAAGTCTCCAGATGTTTTATACATAAATCCAACAAGTCTCCAGATGTTTTATACATAAACTCAACAAGTCTCCAGATGTTTTATACATAAACTCAACAAGTCTCCAGATGTTCTATACATAAACTCAACAAGTCTCCAGATGTTTTATACATAAACTCAACAAATCTCCAGATGTTTTATACATAAACTCAACAAGTCTCCAGATGTTTTATACAATAAACTCAAGAAGTCTCCAGATGTTTTATACATAAACTCAACAAGTCTCCAGATATTTTATACATAAACTCAACAAGTCTCCAGATTATGTGACACATGACCTCAACTAGTAATTGTTTTCTCACAAGTTGTACGTGTATATGAAGAAGATACACACTATACAGATACGTACTTGAAAAGTGTGCTGTTGGACAAGAATCACATTTCTGCATACAACTATCTAATGTTTGATCATTGTTAACTTCCGTGATGGCAAAGCAGCTCTCAACATTTTCATACAAGCCTCGATGTAATCCAAAATGGGAGAATACAAGTAGCCAGAGATTTTGTGATATGAGATTCTGACGATTTATTTAAAGGTAGTATTTTTTGGTTTGTTAATTTGATAATGTTTTCAGCAGAATTTTAGACAATTTAAGTAGGTATTTATAATAGGTATTGTAAGTAGGTATTGGCTTGCAAACTGTCTAAGAAACTTTGAGGCCACCATAGAGCTTACCATCAACCATACGAACTCATAGACAAGGACATATCTCTAACGGAATTTCGCAAAGTGGATGTAAGCAATGGTCATCAGCATCATATGAACGAACAGCGGATGTCTTGTTTGTATAGTGCAGAAATATTCCGAGATTCAATAGCATAGAAATGTATTCATTGATAAGATTAATTACATTTAATGATTTCACTTGTTGATTCAGCGGACAATTAAACAAAAATAGATTATGTATACATTGAAATAGATTGTTAAGTTGAAATAGATTATTGATGTTGAACATTTGGGACAATACTCTGTGAGGCTGAGGTAATGTGTGTGAGGCTGAGGTAACACCCTCTTGCGAGCGCGCACATAAAAAATTGGTAGTATATCCTATTCAGGACGTAGCCATCAAACTTCAGTTTTTGTCTGTAGGGATTTTCTAGAAAAGAAAAATACATTCAGTAATCTGCCATTGATGTTTGAACGATCCGGATGCACAACTGTCTGCTGCGTGATTAATATTTGGTTACCGTGGCCGTCACAGACACGCTCTGTCCCACATCGCCACATAGCCATACGCATATATATATATATAGGTTAGAGATATAGATAATAGGCCCTCTAAATACATTTGGTTTTCGGCACAAAGTACATTCAAAGTAACCAATGAAAACACGGGAAATGTCAGATTGCGTCAATTTAGATGTATGAACCAATGAATTCACAGGACTGTATAATTGACAAACACTGTGCTTCATAATAATAATAATAATGAATGAATCTAAATATAGATATCACGTGATTAAAAATATAATTCTTTTCTTCTGTGAACAAACAGAAACGAACAAATGGGCAGGCACACAAACATCTCAAAGATACCAGACATTGACCAATACTTCATTCGGTCAGCATTATGGCCAGCGATTCTTTACACATCCGTGCTCATGGTCATCGGGACAATAGGGAACATTTTGGTTCTTTTTGTCTACAGACGTCAGTGCCAGAGAAGTGTTACCAGACTATTCATATACGCTTTAGCAATCCTCGATCTTGGTAACTGCCTGTTTACAATGCCTGCGGAGTTGGCTATTTTGATACATTTTACAACGTTTCCATCGGCAACATGGTGTAAGATTACCAGGTATCTGACATATATATTCAATGGAACAAGTTCTTTTGTTTTAATTGCCATTGCATTGGATCGGTAAGTTAGACCTGTAACGTCGTTGAATAAGTTAATTCTGTAAGGTGATATAATAAGTTAATTCTGTAAGGTGATATAATAAGTTAATTCTGTAAGGTGATATAATAAGTTAATTCTGTAAGGTGATTGAATAAGTTAGATCTGTAAGGTGATATAATAAGTTAATTCTGTAAGGTGATATAATAAGTTAATTCTGTAAGGTGATATAATAAGTTAATTCTGTAAGGTGATAGAATAAGTAAGATCTGTAAGGTAATAGAATAAGTTAGATCTGTAAGGTGATAAAATAAGTAAGATCTGTAAGGTGATATAATAAGTTAATTCTGTAAGGTGATAGAATAAGTTAATTCTGTAAGGTGATAGAATAAGTTAGATCTGTAAGGTGATAAAATAAGTAAGATCTGTAAGGTGATATAATAAGTTAATTCTGTAAGGTGATAGAATAAGTTAATTCTGTAAGGTGATAGAATAAGTTAGATCTGTAAGGTGATAAAATAAGTAAGATCTGTAAGGTGATAGAATAAGTTAGATCTGTAAGGTGATAAAATAAGTAAGATCTGTAAGTTGATAGAATAAGTTAGATCTGTAAGGTGATAAAATAAGTAAGATCTGTAAGGTGATAGAATAAGTAAGATCTGTAAGGTGATAAAATAAGTAAGATCTGTAAGGTGATAGAATAAGTTAGATCTGTAAGGTGATAAAATAAGTAAGATCTGTAAGGTGATAGAATAAGTAAGATCTGTAAGGTGATAGAATAAGTAAGATCTGTAAGGTGATAAAATAAGTAAGATCTGTAAGGTGATAAAATAAGTAAGATCTGTAAGGTGATATAATAAGTTAATTCTGTAAGGTGATAGAATAAGTAAGATCTGTAAGGTGATAGAATAAGTAAGATCTGTAAGGTGATAGAATAAGTTAATTCTGTAAGGTGATATAATAAGTTAATTCTGTAAGGTGATAAAATAAGTAAGATCTGTAAGGTGATAGAATAAGTTAGATCTGTAAGGTGATAAAATAAGTAAGATCTGTAAGGTGATAGAATAAGTAAGATCTGTAAGGTGACAGAATAAGTAAGATCTGTAAGGTGATAGAATACGTAAGATCTGTAAGGTGATAGAATAAGTAAGATCTGTAAGGTGATAGAACACAGTGAACTCCAATGTTTTCCGAAGAATGTGTAACGCCCGATCGATTAGAATTTAAGAGTACAGCAGAAACCCTGATGTAAACAGTATTTATACGATTTTCCATGGAGCCTATAGAGAATACCAAAAGGTACCAAGCTACCGATTCTCCATTTATATATGTACAAGATGATATATAACTAGATGGATATATGGATTGATGGATATATGGATATACGGATAGATGGATATAAGGATTGATGGATATAAGGATTGATGGATATAAGGATTGATGGATATATGGATAGAAGAATACAGGGATAGATGGATATGCGGATTTATGAATATATGGATATATGGATATATGGATATATGAATATATGGATGGATATATGGATATATGGATGGATATATGGATAGATGGATATACGGATGGATGTATGGATGGCTAGATGGATATATGGATGGATATATAAATAGATGGATATATGGATGGATGTATGGATGGATATATGGATGGATGGATGGATGTATGGATAGATATATAGATAGATGGGTATATATAGATGATATATGGATAGATGGATGTATGGATATATGGATATATGGATATATGGATAGATGTATAGTTTAACAGACACAGATAAATATATAGATATATGGATAAATATATAGTTAAACACACTGATAGATAGATAGATAGATAGATAGATAGATAGATAGATAGATAGATAGATAGATAGATAGATGGATGGATGGATGGATGGATGGATGGATGGATGGATGGATGGATGGATGGATGGATGGATGGATGGACGGACGGGTGGACGGATGGATGGATGGATAAATGGATGGATGGATAGATAGACAGACAGACACACAGATAGACAGATATAAGGTGACAGATATAACATATTTATATATATATCACTAGAAAGTTTACATATATCGATATATAGAAGATGTGTGGGTGTGGAGCCTATGTTGGTAAGTAGGTAGGTTGGTAAGTAGGTTGGTAAGTAAGTAGGTAGGTAGATAGATATTTTCTTCTCAGAATTCTGTACATGAGAAGAGAAGCGTTATTGTTTGCTATTGAATACATTTCCCTGTACTTCAAAAAATCCAACATGAATTTAGTTCTGCGTCTGCCGAGAGTTACAATAATTAGCATACACTTGAGGGTGACTACAGCTGCTGGGAAACTTCAACATTCATGAAATTCGTTGAACACTTGAAAGTTAAGTTAGATTAATGAAATGTAAAATACTTGAAAATTAAGTTAGATTTATAAAATTAAAAATACTTGAAAATTAAGTTAGATTTATGAAATTTAAAACACTTGAAAGTTAAGTTAGATTAATGAAATTTAAAATACTTGAAAGTTAAGTTAGATTAATGAAATTTAAAATACTTGAAAATTAAGTTAGATTTATGAAATGTAAAATAATTGAAAAATAAGTTAGATTTATGAAATTACAATACTTGAAAATTAAGTTAGATTTATGAAATGTAAAATACTTGAAAATTAAGTTATATTTATGAAATTTAAAATACTTGAAAATTAAATTAGATATATGACATTTAAAATACTTGAAAATTAAATTAGATGTAGTCAAGTTAAAATAAAATACTTACAACTTACGTTAGATGTAATCAAGTTAAAATACTTGAAATTTAAATTAGATGTAGATAAATTAAAATGCTTGAAAATTAATTTCGAAGTAGTCAAATTGTAATACTGGAAAACTAGCTTAGATGTAGTCAAATTCTAATACTGGAAAACTAGTTTAGATGTAATAAAATTATAATACTGGAAAATATGTCGATACACAAGAACAGATGATATAGGATGTGTCAACATTAGGTCAACAACTACAGTGTTTGTGGTGGCTGTGAAAATGTTTGACAGTTGTCGACAGTGCGAGTGACAAAAGTTTACGTCAATAATACCTTTTTTAAAACATCAATTAAATTGTTTGAATTTTAAACAATTTGGAAAATAATTGTAGGTTCTTTTTTTCTATTGGTTGAAAATTAAGTTAGCATATAGATACTTTTACAGCAAATTTTTTGGGGCACTTTTAATGTAATATTTGTAGGCAACTTTACTGCAAAAAGTGTTTAAAGTGGAGATGGTTTCCTTTCTTTTACATAAATAAGTGGGGGGGGGGGGGCTCTGAAATCTAGACACGTTGCTGACACGAGGGGGGAGGGAGTGGGGTGAAATATCGCAAACAGAATTGCTGACATAATTTCTGAACAGCTCCATACAATTATATAGTTTGTTAGTCCCAATATTGACGTTGTAGCCGTGTGATAATCATAATCACCTGTACTTTGTTCTCATTGGTTGCTGATCCAGCAATCCATGGGCTCATGCCGATTGACCCAATGCCATTAAATAGCATCATATTGCTGGAAAGCTGTTCTCATTAAGTTGACCAGTTCTCAGAATTAAAAACTTGCAAGACCACCTAAACATAATAGACAAAACAGGCAAGCAATTTGGAATGAAAATCAACATAGACAAAACAGAAGTAATGAATATTGCAAGAGAAAAGGAGAACATCAACATACAGATAAATAATAAACAACTAAAACAAGTAGATGAATTCAAATATCTGGGCAGCACATTGAGATATGACAATAAACAAAAAGCAGAAATAAACGCAAGATAAGGCCTGTCAGGTCATTGGTCAATTAACACCTTTACTAAGAAACAAAGATATTACACTAGAAACAAAGAAAGCGCTTTTGAACACCATTTTTTTTAACCAACGTTGTGTTATCAGTGTCAAACTTGGACATTGGATTCTAGAACAATTCATAAGATTAACACCACTGAAATGAAATGTGTGAGACGTATGATTGGAGTTAGCTTGAGAGACAAAATCAGAAATGAAACACTAAGGAAACAATTAGGGATCAAGTCAACAATAGAATACATCCAGAAACAACAAGTTAAATGGTACGGCCACATAACCAGACATAAAGAGCAAAGTATTATCCAAAAAACACTTAACAAACGATACGAAAACATGAGACCTATTGGACGCCCTCGTAAAAGGTGGATATATAGTGTATTAGAGACACTCGGAAATATAACAGTAGAAGAGCAAAAGACTGTACACTCACTCTCCCCTCAACACCGAAAGGTATATGAGGACAGAAAGAAGAAAAAGAAGAAGAAGAGTTCTCAGATTGGCTTTACGTTGTATAATCTCAACATAGCATAACGTTGTATAATCTCAACATAACAGAACGTTGTATAATCTCAACATAACATAACGTTGTATAATCTCAACAGGAATTAACATAACATCCGCTATTATTATTCCTGTTAATGAGCCTGTATTTGAGACACGTGACATCCTCCATATGCTCTCAGATGTGAAACATGGATAACAACTGAAACTGCAGTAATATTTCATCTGATATGCGATCGTCTGGCATAAAGTAATATATTCAGTCACGAATCTGTGAGGGTATCGATGTTGTTATTATCAGTGTTCTTTTCAAATTAAAGGAGGGATCGATCTAATACCCTTCCGCTGCAGACAGCATAGTGATTACATGTACATTCATACTTAGTCCAGCAGTCCTTAATCCAGCAACCATTAGTCTAGCATCCCTCAGTCCAGCAACCATTATTCTAGCATCCCTCAGTCCAGCAACCAGTAGTCTAGCATCCCTCAGTCCAGCAACCATTAGTCTAGCATCCCTCAGTCCAGCAACCAGTAGTCTAGAATCCCTCAGTCCAACAACTATTAGTCTAGTATCCCTCAGTCCAGCAACCATTAGTCTAGTAGCCTTTAGTTCAGCAACCATTATTCTAGTAGCCTTTAGTTCAGCAACCATTAGTCTAGTAGCCTTTACTTCGGCAACCATTAGTCTAGTAGCCTTTAGTTCCGCATCCATTAGTCTAGTAGCCTTTAGTCCAGCAACCATTAGTCTAGCATCCCTCAGTCCAGCAACCATTAGTCTAGTATCCCTCAGTCCAGCAACCATTAGTCTAGTAGCCTTTAGTTCAGCAACCATTATTCTAGTAGCCTTTAGTTCAGCAACCATTAGTCTAGTAGCCTTTACTTCGGCAACCATTAGTCTAGTAGCCTTTAGTTCCGCAACCATTAGTCTAGTAGCCTTTAGTCCAGCAACCATTAGTCTAGCATCCCTCAGTCCAGCAACCATTAGTCTAGTATCCCTCAGTCCAGCAACCATTAGTCTAGCATCCCTCAGTCCAGCAACCATTAGTCTAGTAGCCTTTAGTTCCGCAACCATTAGTCTAGTAGCCTTTAGTGCAACAACCATTAGTCTAGTAGCCTTTAGTCCAGCAACCATTAGTCTAGTAGCCTTTAGTTCAGCAACCATTAGTCTAGCATCCCTCAGTCCAGCAACCATTAGTCTAGTAGCCTTTAGTTCAGCAACCATTAGTCTAGTAGCCTTTAGTTCAGCAACCATTAGTCTAGTAGCCTTTAGTTAATCAACCATTAGTCTAGTAGCCTTTAGTCCAGCAACCATTAATCTAGTAGCCTTTAGTTCAGCAACCATTAGTCTAGCATCCCTCAGTCCAGCAACCATTAGTCTAGTAGCCTTTAGTCCAGCAACCATTAATCTAGTAGCCTTTAGTCCAGCAACCATTAATCTAGTAGCCTTTAGTTCAGCAACCATTAGTCTAGTAGCCTTTAGTCCAGCAACCATTAATCTAGTAGCCTTTAGTTCTGCAACCATTAGTCTAGTAGCCTTTGGTTCAGCAACCATTAATCTAGTAGCCTTTAGTTCAGCAACCATTAGTCTAGCATCCCTCAGTCCAGCAACCATTAGTCTAGTAGCCTTTAGTTCAGCAACCATTAGTCTAGTAGCCTTTAGTTCAGCAACCATTAGTCTAGTAGCCTTTAGTTCAGCAACCATTAGTCTAGTAGGCTTTAGTTCAGCAACCATTAGTCTAGTAGGCTTTAGTTCAGCAACCATTAGTCTAGTAGCCTTTAGTTCAGCAACCATTAGTCTAGTAGCCTTTAGTTCAGCAACCATTAGTCTAGTAGGCTTTAGTTCAGCAACCATTAGTCTAGTAGCCTTTAGTTCAGCAACCATTAGTCTAGTAGCCTTTAGTTCAGCAACCATTAGTCTATTAGGCTTTAGTTCAGCAACCATTAGTCTAGTAGGCATTAGTTCAGCAACCATTAGTCTAGTAGCCTTTAGTTCAGCAACCATTAGTCTAGTAGGCTTTAGTTCAGCAACCATTAGTCTAATAGCCTTTAGTTCAGCAACCATAAGTCTATCAGCACTTAGTCCCTGCAGCTCTTAATCCAGCAACCATTAGTCTAGCAGCCCTTAGTCCAAAAGCCCGTAGTCCAGTAGCCCTTAGTTCAGCAGTCCTTAATCCAGCAGCACTTGGTCCAGCAGCCTTTAGGCTCTTTAAAATATTTCTGAAAGCCTTCTCAGTAAAAGAGTGTCAGTAAAAAAATATCCAGGAGTGGAACAATACATTTCTTAAGCTGGCACAGCGACCATGAGCAGCAGAATGTTTATCCTCGTGCAGAATGTTTATACACGGATATCCTAGCGTGTATCACAATAAATGAACAAATATTTCTTGTCCTGATTAGTTGAGCAATTTTTTTAGCTCGCCATTCACAATGACATCACCACTATCATCATTATTATCACAATCATCACCACGTAGAAACTAACATCACAACTCTACCATCACCACGTAGAAACTAACATCACAACTCTACCATCACCATGTAGAAACTAACTTCACAACTCTACCATCACCACGTAGAAACTAACATCACAACTCTATCATCACCACAACCAACAACCATCACTACAACCACCTCCGTCATTACAACCACCTCCATCACCACAACCACCACCACAACCACCATGATCACTACAATCACCATCATCACTACAATCACCACCATCACTACAATCACCACCATCACTACAAACACCACCTTCACTACAATCACCACCATCACTACAATCACCATCATCACTACAATCACCACCATCACTACAATCACCACCATCACTACAATCACCACCATCACTACAATCACCACCATCACTACAATCACCACCATCACTACAATCACCATCATCACTACAATCACCATCATCACTACAATCACCACCATCACTACAATCACCACCATCACTACAATCACCACCATCACTACAATCACCATCATCACTACAATCACCACCATCACTACAATCACCACCATCACTACAATCACCACAATCACTACAATCACCACCATCACTACAATCACCACCATCACTACAATCACCACCATCACTACAATCACCACCATCACTACAATCACCACCATCACTACAATCACCATCATCACTACAATCACCACATCACTACAATCACCACCATCACTACAATCACCACCATCACTACAATCACCACCATCACTACAATCACCACCATCACTACAATCACCACCATCACTACAATCACCACCATCACTACAATCACCACTATCACTACAATCACTATTTACATCACCAACATCTCCAACACAACAACTATTGCTTCCACCCCACCCCCTATTAATATCATCATTATTCTCAGAAATAACAAGTGTACACCTTGTACACAAGCAATGGCTACTTTGAAGTGTACACCTGGAGACAAAAAGCAATGACTACTTTCACATGTACACCTTGTAGACACAAACATTGACTACTTTCAAGTGTACACCTTGTAGACACAAACATTGACTACTTTCGCATGTACACCTTGTAGACACAAACATTGACTACTTTCAAGTGTACATCTTGTAGACACAAACATTGACTACTTTCAAGTGTACACCTTGTAGACACAAACATTGACTACTTTCAAGTGTACACCTTGTAGGTACAAGCAATGACTACTTTCACATGTACACCTTGTAGACACAAACATTGACTACTTTCACATGTACACCTTGTAGACACAAACATTGACTACTTTCACATGTACACCTTGTAGACACAAACATTGACTACTTTCACATGTACACCTTGTAGACACAAACATTGACTACTTTCACATGTACAGCTTGTAGACACAAACATTGACTACTTTCGCATGTACACCTTGTAGACACAAACATTGACTACTTTCGCATGTACACCTTGTAGACACAAACATTGACTACTTTCAAGTGTACACCTTGTAGATACAAGCAATGACTACTTTCAAGTGTACACCTTGAAACAAAGAAACATTGACTTCTTTCACAAATTCACCAATTATTGACATTTAATATTCCAGATATCTAAAAGTCTGCAGGCCGATGTATACTTTCATCACCGTACACCGTGCCAAGATTATCTGCGTCACTTCCTTCTGTATCGCCGCCATATTGGCTATCCCAGCCCTCGTTATTTATGGAGAATTACAATTACACATTCATATCACTGACGCCGGTATGACGCTCCTACCCATCGATGACAATCATACACACTGGCAAGGAGTCACATCAACCATCAAACCTATCACCCAAATTACCAGACAAATATCAAAGAATAACACGATATTCAGCAGCGCCAGGGTCAACAATGATCTATCCCACGACCTGTACTACGGTCAATTTTGTTTACTAAACTCTCGACATATCAACAGTCATCTCCCAATTCTATTCTACATTTCTATGTTTATAATGTATGTCATTATGGTTATTCTTGTCATTGCTTTCTACGGAACAGTTGCCAGGACAATGTTCACGCTGACGTCCAGACACACAAAAATGTACTCGTTCTACTCTCATAAAAACTGCACGCCATCGTCCAATTCGGCAGTTGGAGAAGGGAATGTAAGTTCAGTTCAAAGATCAGATGGGAATAAAAATGATAAAATCGATACTGATAAGGTTAAAGGACACAACAGTGTATTGATTTATTCAGGAAATGTCCTTGAGGAAGGTCGTATGCCCCAAACGAGCAATACGCTTTTGCAGAAGTTAGTTAATGATTACGATAGCCGCGATACAGACGATTTTTTCACACAAGATGATTGCAATGTGATGGACCCATCTCCCATGGGAGATGTAACTGATGATGCAAATTGTCATATCGATACCAGAGCAGATGTTACAAGACACCACCAGAACGATGCTTGTATTGGAGTTACAAATCAACAAGACGATACCACGCTAGCAGATCCAAATCAGCATCGATACGGTATCGGTGGTAAACATCACGACGATATCAAGTCAGGAGTAACAAATCAAGATGAATCCTGTACCAGTCCATCTATTGGAATCGAATATCGAGACGAAACAAATCACCATCGTCTGATACATTCAAAACATGAAATCGATTTCAGCAACACAAGAACTATGAGCACAAACTGCGAGACACTTGCTCCAAATGTGAGCTGCACACACAAATCTCCCATAGAAGAAAATACTGCAGAATTTCTAGAAAACTTGACTAAATCATCCGACACAAATTCACTTGTAGACACTGTAACGCCTCTTGAAACAGAAATAGCCCATGAGATTGACCCAAAGTTGCTGGGAAAGACAAACAGCAAGAAGAAACGCAAGTCAAAAATCCCTAAAATAAAAGTTGAAACAGCCAGCGTTAAAGAAAGCGGTGTGAATAATATCAACAATCACTTACAACAAATAACTCCGGAGCTCTTGCTCTACCCACTAGTAACAAATAGTTTACTTAATCGAAGATTCAAAAGCGTGGAAGACGTCAGTCATCTAGCCGGCCTTCACATGCTTCAGATCCCTGCTGGACGTGGCCGAAGTGCCAGATTTCCAGACATAACAGATTCAGGAAATTCAAAAATGAACGTCAAACAATCCTCGAATGTAGAAAGGAAAACTGCACTAGGAACGCTTACAGCTGGCAACATTAATCTGGATTATCTAACGGATATTGATAACCCCGCTTTAGTTCAAGACAGGACACTGACATTAACAAGGACCTCGTTTAATGGGAAAAAGAGGTTGTGTGTGATACCTTTAAGGGGAATGAGTACCAAAACTGCATCCTTAGCCAGGGATATTGATCAAGTAGCATTCAATTTGCAAACTGGCAAGTCAAACAAAAGTCTTGACAGCAAGAACATTGACATGACTAGCAAATCTGATTCAAAACTAGAACTGGTTAAAGATCTCCGTGAAACTGTACCCTTGGCATCTCAAAGCACTCCCTGGAATCTAAACTCCCCAGACCTAGACTCAGTCGTCACTCTTAGATCTCGCAGACAAGAGAATGACAAAAGTTTGTCACAACCAGACGATATAACAAACACACCCGGTACAAACTCTCAGACCAGGGTACAGAGAAAGAAAATCACAAGTGCAGCGGACATACTTCAAGAACAACATAGAAAAAGATCCCTTCATCCATTCAGAACCAGTAGAATGTTGTTCATAATCTCCCTTGTATTTGTCATCAGCTTTGTGCCATTTTTCATTATCGCTTTGACTCGATCGTCCATCGGTCTGCCCTTCATGACACTTTCTGAAGTACAGCTTGCAGTTGTAAGTGTATGCATCAGGTCATCGCACATCAGTAATGCGGTCAATCCGATCGCGTATGGATTTTTGAGTTCGAACTTCCGACGAGAATGTAGAACCATCATACGATCTATTTTTAGAAACTAACGGACTATACCAGGGTTATTCAACTATATTTACTCGGGGGGGGGGGGGGGGGGGGGCAAAATGTAGAAAATGAGGATCATCACGGGCCAGATTTATAAAAAACACATTGAATGATTTTATACATTTAGTTTTTTTATAACTTTATTTCACTGTTTTAGCAATGGTCCGCGGGCCACTTACTAGGCCTCTGCGGGCCGGATGTGGCCCGCAGGCCGCCAATTGAATAGCCCTGCCATATACATATCTCCCCTTCCCATAGATTACAAAAGGTCAAACCACGAGCGTTACACAAAGGGTCGGATGTTACCAAACACAAAGTTGGGATCTCCGGTCTAATATTTACCTAGTCAATCTCCAGATCAGTCCTGCGTGGTGGTGTCATTCATCGTTACGAATCTTGGCTGATTAGATTTAACATTCATCGCTTTCTGTCACCAGCTAATGAACGACAAGGACACATTTGGATTTACCAAGATAAGTGACACATCAAAACGTCAGAGTGAAATACTAACCCGGAGAAGATCTTCTTTTCTAGTTACGCTAGTGTAAATCGCTTTCAGAAATGGAAAACCGTAAGCAAATTACCCCCTAACTGTGACGTCATAATTAGGCCTTTGCTAATATATCTAGATGTCCACGAACTCAAAACATAAACGAATGGAAATATAAACCATTAGAAATATGAACCAATGGTAAATATGTAACTATATATTTTCTAGTGTCTTCTTCTTCTTCGTTCATTCTCAAACTCCAACTGGATCTAGCTGGATCATGGTCCTGCTAGATTTCCAGCAGGATGTAGTCCAGAAAATGGAAATGCGTTGTGTCGCCGTTTTATTTGCGCCAATGGCCCGACACATCCGTCTTCGGCGGGATTTTCTAGTGTTATTACATTATATTGTGATTATATATATATATATAGTGAAATAATATTGTGAGTCAAAGTTTTCTAATCCTATTGAGATTCAAAGTTTTCTAATACTATTGAGAGTCAAAGTTTTCTAATCCTATTGAGAGTCAAAGTTTTCTAATCCTATTGAGAGTCAAAGTTTTCTAATCCTATTGAGAGTCAAAGTTTTCTAATCCTATTGAGAGTCAAAGTTTTCTAATCCTATTGAGAGTCAAAGTTTTCTAATCCTATTGAGAGTCAAAGTTTTCTAATCCTATTGAGAGTCAAAGTTTTCTAATCCTATTGAGAGTCAAAGTTTTCTAATCCTATTGAGAGTCAAAGTTTTCTAATCCTATTGAGAGTCAAAGTTTTCTAATCCTATTGAGAGTCAAAGTTTTCTAATCCTATTGAGAGTCAAAGTTTTCTAATCCTATTGAGAGTCAAAGTTTTCTAATCCTATTGAGAGTCAAAGTTTTCTAATCCTATTGAGAGTCAAAGTTTTCTAATCCTATTGAGAGTCAAAGTTTTCTAATCCTATTGAGAGTCAAAGTTTTCTAATCCTATTGAGAGTCAAAGTTTTCTAATCCTATTGAGAGTAAAAGTTTTCTAATCCTATTGAGAGTCAAAGTTTTCTAATCCTATTGAGAGTCAAAGTTTTCTAATCCTATTGAGAGTCAAAGTTTTCTAATCCTATTGAGAGTCAAAGTTTTCTAATACTATTGAGAGTCAAAGTTTTCTAATCCTATTGAGAGTCAAAGTTTTCTAATCCTATTGAGAGTCAAAGTTTTCTAATCCTATTGAGAGTCAAAGTTTTCTAATCCTATTGAGAGTCAAAGTTTTCTAATCCTATTGAGAGTCAAAGTTTTCTAATCCTATTGAGAGTCAAAGTTTTCTAATCCTATTGAGAGTCAAAGTTTTCTAATCCTATTGAGAGTCAAAGTTTTCTAATCCTATTGAGAGTCAAAGTTTTCTAATCCTATTGAGAGTCAAAGTTTTCTAATCCTATTGAGAGTCAAAGTTTTCTAATACTATTGAGAGTCAAAGTTTTCTAATCCTATTGAGAGTCAAAGTTTTCTAATCCTATTGAGAGTCAAAGTTTTCTAATCCTATTGAGAGTCAAAGTTTTCTAATCCTATTGAGAGTCAAAGTTTTCTAATCCTATTGAGAGTCAAAGTTTTCTAATCCTATTGAGAGTCAAAGTTTTCTAATCCTATTGAGAGTCAAAGTTTTCTAATCCTATTGAGAGTCAAAGTTTTCTAATCCTATTGAGAGTCAAAGTTTTCTAATCCTATTGAGAGTCAAAGTTTTCTAATCCTATTGAGAGTCAAAGTTTTCTAATACTATTGAGAGTCAAAGTTTTCTAATCCTATTGAGAGTCAAAGTTTTCTAATCCTATTGAGAGTCAACGTTTTCTAATCCTATTGAGAGTCAAAGTTTTTTAATCCTATTGAGAGTCAAAGTTGCCCTAAATCTATGCTGAAATTGGATGTGTCAGGCCGAAATCTGCAGATATCGCAGTGTAGTTCTAAACTATATCACAATTGATTCCGTTCTCAGGACCACATCCTGCTCATCTGCAGAACTTTGAGCACGAACACAGAAACAAGAAACACTGGAAAGAAGATTGCGAAACAAAGGATTGACAAGAGAAAAACAAAACTGAGTCCTACTTGGCAACATATGGTACATACAACACATTTCTATATGTGCAGTCGTTATGATGGTACATACAACACATTTCTATATGTGTAGTCGTTATGATGGTACATCCAACACATTTCTATATGTGCAGTCGTTATGATGGTACATACAACACATTTCTATATGTGTAGTCGTTATGATGGTACATCCAACACATTTCTATATGTGTAGTCGTTATGATGGTACATCCAACACATTTCTATATGTGTAGTCGTTATGATGGTACATACAACACCTTTCTATATGTGCAGTCGTTATGATGGTACATTCAACACATTTCTATATGTGTAGTCGTTATGATGGTACATTCAACACATTTCTATATGTGTAGTCGTTATGATGGTACATTCAACACATTTCTATATGTGTAGTCGTTATGACAACCGTATATATATATATAGTGAAATAATGTGCGTTAGACAATAAGCCAATGTGTCTGTGTAATATTTTGAAGGTTCTTTTGTCAACAGATTCAAAGATGCCACAGTTCAGTGAATGTAATCTCTAGACTAGAAGCCTTTATTTGAATGCGTACAATGTAACAGTTTGTGACCTAGTTAAATGTTAGTGAAGCGCGAAGTGCGAAGTTCAAACGTGATATAGTGTCAATCTGTAAAGTGCAATGACGACCGAAAGAGAATGCACATTTATGTAACCACATTGTGAGGACAGCTGGAGAGGAGATGGACGCCACTAGCTAAATCTTTCGCCACTGACATACTACTTTCGAGTACAAATGCTACAGACGAATTCTACGAATAACTTATAGGGAACATAAGACCAACTTGTACATAATAAATAAAATTGAGATGTATGCAGGTGTACAAGAACCATTGATTTCAATAGTGAAATGGCGAAACTAGCAAGGTTTGCAGACATGATTCCTTGTCAAAAACAATACTGCAGGGAACCGTCTAATGGGGAAGAAGCAGGGGAGGGCAAATAAAGGCATGGACAGAAAACATCAAGGGATGGACAGGACAAGGTTTTCCTCACTCATCTGCATCGTTGAAGATAGAAATTGCTGGATGACTCTGTGTGATTAAGCATCTAATATGGTACCCCTACGACCCTGACAGGTTACGGGAATATTTGATTGATTGATTTCAATTGGTTTATATTTCAATTAGTTTATATTTCCATTGGTTTATATTTCCATTGGTTTATATTTCAATTAGTTTATATTTCCATTAGTTTATATTGCCATTGGTTTATATTTCAATTAGTTTATATTTCCATTGGTTTATATTTCCATTGGTTTTCCACTTTCGATGCAGTTACAGAGGTCTGGAAAAAAAGTAATAACACAAATTAACTGAAGTCACATACCGAAACTGCTATCTATGTTGGTAATACCATACAATGTTACATTTTTATTTGACAAACATTTCTCTACGTTCTGATGCCTTCCCAAATTTTGTTTCTAGACGTTATATTGACCCTAGTAGATTATAAGAAGCATTAAGCCATAAATTTGAAATCGATCACAGACGACTATAATAGCGGAGGGAACCAACCGCACTAACTACTTATTTCCTTATGTCCAGTCTCAATCAGCACGATGTGTTATGTTATTTGTAACGATTAACATAGATTTTGATATGGGTTAATTTTTTACCATATACGTATAAAACATCCGTTTTCGGTATTCCGTTGATTCTTGTTGGCATGCTTGGTCTATACCTGTCATATAATCTGACTAGAGGAGTGGTATGCCAAATCTATGTCATTGTTTATCATGCACTGTGAACTTGTATTTTGCAGATCACCATGTCCATGGATGACAGTTTCCGGCATGAAATGAAAAGCAGAAAATTGGACTTTGGTAAATTACGTCTATCTCGTACGAGGTGTTCAACTGTCAGTGAACTATTGTTAACAAAAATTGAGTGTCCATTGCTCCACCCCCCCCCCCAAGTTTCTACGATTAGTTAGTATGTTTATTTAGTGCCAAGGGCGGCACATAGGGCAGACGTCGTGTTTGTCCTTTTGTGATTCGCTGCAGTCTGTTGTAGTTCTTGGGTGGAGTTGATACTCATTGTCATTGCCTCGTTCTTGATTGAAAAAGATAGTCAATAACAATTTCTATAGCTGTATTCGTATTTAGCACACCAAGATTATGTGTTTTTTAAAAGTAGTAATGATTTCAATGTTGACCATTGTCATCAGACTATAAAATTTGGGTATGAAAAAAACATAACGGCATACTAGGCAGTTTCAACGTTTCAACCTTAAGATCTTTTATCAGGAAAATAAGAGATAAACGAAATTGCTATTAGGAGCGCCCTTAGCAACAATATTACTAATAGTGACATCTTTATCAACGTCGAAACTGTCTTGTATACTGGTACGTGTGTTTTTTTCATCCTCATATCTTTTAGTATGATAGACTGTGTGTTCATTGCAAAGCAGATGGACCTGGTGTTTTACGTACGTACTGTCGTTGGCGTTTTCAAAAATGTAAAATCGAACATCACAGCTTGACTACACATATAGAAATGTGTTGAATGTACCATCATAACGACTACACATATAGAAATGTGTTGAATGTACCATCATAACGACTACACATATAGAAATGTGTTGAATGTACCATCATAACGACTACACATATAGAAATGTGTTGAATGTACCATCATAACGACTACACATATAGAAATGTGTTGAATGTACCATCATAACGACTACACATATAGAAATGTGTTGAATGTACCATCATAACGACTACACATATAGAAATGTGTTGAATGTACCATCATAACGACTACACATATAGAAATGTGTTGAATGTACCATCATAACGACTACACATATAGAAATGTGTTGAATGTACCATCATAACGACTACACATATAGAAATGTGTTGGATGTACCATCATAACGACTACACATATAGAAATGTGTTGAATGTACCATCATAACGACTACACATATAGAAATGTGTTGAATGTACCATCATAACGACTACACATATAGAAAGGTGTTGTATGTACCATCATAACGACTACACATATAGAAAGGTGTTGGATGTACCATCATAACGACTACACATATAGAAATGTGTTGAATGTACCATCATAACGACTACACATATAGAAATGTGTTGAATGTACCATCATAACGACTACACATATAGAAATGTGTTGAATGTACCATCATAACGACTACACATATAGAAATGTGTTGAATGTACCATCATAACGACTACACATATAGAAATGTGTTGAATGTACCATCATAACGACTACACATATAGAAATGTGTTGAATGTACCATCATAACGACTACACATATAGAAATGTGTTGGATGTACCATCATAACGACTACACATATAGAAATGTGTTGAATGTACCATCATAACGACTACACATATAGAAATGTGTTGAATGTACCATCATAACGACTACACATATAGAAAGGTGTTGTATGTACCATCATAACGACTACACATATAGAAAGGTGTTGGATGTACCATCATAACGACTACACATATAGAAAGGTGTTGAATGTACCATCATAACGACTGCACATATAGAAATGTGTTGAATGTACCATCATAACGACTGCACATATAGAAATGTGTTGAATGTACCATCATAACGACTGCACATATAGAAATGTGTTGTATGTACCATCATAACGACTACACATATAGAAATGTGTTGAATGTACCATCATAACGACTGCACATATAGAAATGTGTTGTATGTACCATCATAACGACTACACATATAGAAATGTGTTGAATGTACCATCATAACGACTGCACATATAGAAATGTGTTGGATGTACCATCATAACGACTACACATATAGAAATGTGTTGTATGTACCATCATAACGACTACACATATAGAAATGTGTTGAATGTACCATATGTTGCCAAGTATGACTCAGTTTTGTTTTTCTCTTGTCAATCCTTTGTTTCGCAATCTTCTTTCCAGTGCTTCTTGTTTCTGTGTTCGTGCTCAAAGTTCTGCAGATGAGCAGGATGTGGTCCTGAGAACGGAATCTATTGTGCCATAGTTTAGAACTACACTGCGATATCTGCAGATTTCGGCCTGACACATCCAATTTCAGCCTACATTTAGGGCAATTTTGACTCTCAATAGGATTAGAAAACTTTGACTCTCAATAGGATTAGAAAACTTTGACTCTCAATAGGATTAGAAAACTTTGACTCTCAATAGGATTAGAAAACTTTGGCTCTCAATAGGATTAGAAAACTTTGACTCTCAATAGGATTAGAAAACTTTGAATCTCAATAGGATTAGAACACTTTGACTCTCAATAGGATTAGAAAACTTTGACTCTCAATAGGATTAGAAAACTTTGACTCTCAATAGGATTAGAAAACTTTGACTCTCAATAGGATTAGAAAACTTTGGCTCTCAATAGGATTAGAAAACTTTGACTCTCAATAGGATTAGAAAACTTTGACTCTCAATAGGATTAGAAAAACAATTTTATTCCAAAACCGCCTTACTCACATCGTATAACATGCATGGTGTCCTTAGACTAATTAATAGTGAGCTGTCTATCGCCGCTATGTTACGGCGCGCCAATTTCTAGCCTAGTTGATTGTGAGCTTGCTTGCTATTACCGGGTTACAGCGTGTCAGGTTCGAATTCACGTCCGGATTAAGAAAAAGCCGGATTGTGATTTCTCATTGCACGACCACTCCTCCAGTCGACTCAGCTGTAAATGAGTACTTGACGCATTAGTTAGGGGAGGTAAAGACAGCAAGGACGGGAACTGTCCACACCACCTAATAGTTGCTCCAACTTAGTATATGAAGAGTTATCTTCATCCCCGACGGCAGGGTACTGCCATGGACCTCTACCATAACACGTGCATGGTAAGTAGTTGTGGTGCTAATCTTTTCTCCCTTTCAGGCTTCTGCTTATTACGGGTCTTATGGGTACTGTCCATGATATGTTTTCTTTATTTCCTAGATTTATTTCCATGGGACAGTACATATATTCTCTCTTTATCTCCATGGGACAGTACATATATTCTCTCTTTATCTCCATGGGACAGTACATATTTTCTCTCTTTATCTCCATGGGACAGTACATATATTCTCTCTTTATCTCCATGGGACAGTACATATTTTCTCTCTTTATCTCCATGGGACAGTACATATATTCTCTCTTTATCTCCGTGGGGCCGTAAATATTTTCTCCCCTCACCGCCGATCACTTTCAATTCTATCATTTACAATATTACACCAAATCTACAATTTTATTATGTTTATTATTACTTAAATATCGTTATGTTTGTCCTGTAATGTTGTTCTGTCACCATTTGCAAATAAATAAATATCCTTGTTATCTTTCCTTGCTGACTTCTTGTTCGGATGATCGAAAGATTGATGTCCTGTTCAACTGGAAACAATTTATAAATCACTAACGGTTTATTGGTCGTTCAAGAGTGAGGAAATAGAAAACTGAAGGCGACGAGATTGATGTTGACCACTCCATCCCCATGTATAAAGGTGGACAATGAAGGCGACTGGCTTGATCTTGACCACTCCATCCCCATGTATAAAGGTGGTCAATGAAGGCTACTGGCTTGATCTTGACCACTCCATCCCCATGTATAAAGGTGGTCAATGAAGGCTACTGGCTTGATCTTGACCACTCCATCCCCATGTATACAGGTGGTCAATGAAGGCGACTGGCTTGATCTTGACCACTCCATCCCCATGTATAAAGGTGGACAATGAAGGCGACTGACTTGATCTTGACCACTCCATCCCCATGTATAAAGGTGGTCAATGTAGGCGGCTGACGTGATGTTTACCACTCCATTCCCAGGTATAAAGGTGGTCAATGAAGGCGACTGGCTTGATCTTGACCACTCCATCCCCGGGTATAATGATGGTAAATGGAAAATACGGGACTCACATCGTACTTCCCATTAAGCCACACAATGGCGAGGAGATGTGAATACTTGACTTATTTATGTATGTACCATATTTATTCATGTTAACATCCGCTAGTGATAGTGTGTTAGTCATCATCAAGTAGGACTTCATTACCTGTCTTCCAGGTGAGTATTATTTTGACTTATTTATGGTGTAGAACGTTCTTTTAACCCCGGAATGAGTCCAGTTTGATTTTTATCAGAGCTGTGGACTTGATAAAGAATGGAGGAATTCGTTCATGTAATCCTACCTACACAACCTTCCGATATTATTTACGTGTATCATGAACTAGTATCACCGACTGAGAACTACACAGAGCGTATCCTCTATGTAAAGGGACGTAATTTATATATTTAAACATATTTGCAGCGTTTAAGTTGCGTACCTTAGACCAAGTTATTGTAATAGCATCAACATATAGGCCTACCATTTCAGAGCTTATCCACAAATGCCTGTGTTGGGATGCTGATTCAAGTTCCATTGATACACTCTCCTTTCAATCCTCAAAGGGAGGAACGAAACTTAAATAGAATACCGAACATAGACAACTAAATTTGAATAGACCGTAGATGACTTAGAAAGAGTAGTATGTCAACAATGTCCGCAATGTCCGTATGTCCGTAGGTCCGCAATGTCGTTGTATGTGGAGGTCAGTGTAGCAGAGGTCGTATGTCCGCAATGTTGTTGTATGTGGAGGTCAGTGTAGCAGAGGTCGTATGTCCGCAATGTCGTTGTATGTGGAGGTCACTGTAGCAGAGGTCGTATGTTCGCAATGTCGTTGTATGTGGAAGTCGATGTAACAGAGGTCCCGATAAAATATGATGAACCAAGATCACAACCGCAACTACAAGTACCTTGTAGGCCAGGTGTTGGGTACTTGTCGATGCGGTTGTTACCGTGGTCAATTTTCCATCATATTTATCGGGACCTCTGCTACACTGACCTCCACATACAACGACACTGTGGACATACGACCTCTGCTACACTGACCTCCACATGCAAGGACATTGTGGACATACGACTCTTTCTAAGTCACCTATGACGCACCACCTCACTTGCTGTGGTTATAGTTCCGGGTCTGTCCCCTTCAGCCAAGTTATTCTTTTCCTGTCTCTTCATTACCTACCTACTTTGGTGCCCTTTTCTTCGGCACCTTCTTCCTACGTCTCTCTATTTCAGCCAGATACCTTCGCCCGCAGCGCTTTCTCGGGATATCCTCCACCCTCCCCTGCTGTGCCCTTCCTGTGTCCTTTGGGCCCTTCCCACTTCTACATTCCTTCCTCGCGTGACATGTCTCCGTTCCGGGGCCCACGTCTACCTACCACTTTCTCTTCTTCTTCTTGACCTCTGTTACTTTTCCCTCTTTGTATTACTCTGCATCCTTTTCTTATCCTTTGCTGTCTCTATGCCCATCTGGTTTGAGTCATGTATTTTTAAAAATATCACCCTCTTCTCGGTTTTCGTATCTACGCCCCTAACTTACGCTTTGGTTCCGATCCGCCACGCATTTGCTCATTTTCCCTTCTCGCTGTCTTATTATTTTATTGCCTACAGGTGTTATTCTTCCCTTTTGCTTCTCTTTCATCGTGTTAAACGGTACAGTGTCTGTGTTTTCTTACCTGGCGAGCCGGTTACTTAGCTTTGGTATTCAACACAATAGCCTTGTCTATTCACTACAGTCTTCTTCCGACTTTCAGCCCCCAATGTTGTGTTCATTCGTTATAATCAAAACCAGTGAAACAACACGTAACTGAGTCTAAGTTACATATTATCACTCATATTTCACTATCTTCACTTCCATATACTAACACTACATTTTCTGTCCACTATTGTCTGTTCCTATTCCTATTACTAGTCTCTCTCCTCTACATTTTCTGTCCACTATTGTCTGTCCACTATTGTCTGTCCACTATTGTCTGTCCACTATTGTCTGTCCACTATTGTCTGTTCCTATTCCTATTACTAGTCTCTCTCCTCTACATTTTCCCCACGGGGGTTGGGCATACCTGCTCTGTTGTCTCTTCTTCACTCTCGTTTGTCCTTGCCAAATTGGCCTCTTTCTCTCCCTCTCTATCCCTCGCGCGCTCTCTCTCTCTTTCCCCTGATCTCTCGTACAATCACATTATGACTGTATATCGGTTATACTCATTTCCTGGTGCCACTTTTGAGTAAGTATTCTAAATTAATTTAATTCAATTTATTTTAATTTAATTTAATTTTTCTTATTTTGCTTGCTATTACATCTTATCTATTTTCACTTCTTACTTTCTTCTGCACTTTCCCCTCCTCACTTACCACTATCCTCTTCCTATACCCTCTTCTTCCCTGCCATGCTGCTCCATCTTTTCTTCCTCCGCTATCTATTCACTATCTCTCCCTTTCCTCCCTCCCTAACATAACCATGTTTGTCTCCATGTAAGATTCGCTGTACTGTGGTCTTTGAATTGTCCTGATGAAGGCTTTTTAGACGAAACGTCGTCTGTCTCTGTATCTCGCTGTTAGGTTATTTTATGTCTTTTTTTTTTGTAACACTTCTTCCTATTTTTGTTGATCTTGATATTTGCCCTGTGTTACTCCAGCCACATACTTCTGTTTAGGATTGTTATCCTACACTGGAAGATTTATCCCTTGATTTATCCCTGACAAGACACGGTGAAGACCAAGAACTAGATGCGTGGAGACAATCACAGATCGGACTACAAGACACGATGAAGACCAAGAACTAGATGCGTGGAGACAATCACAGATCGGACTACAAGACACGGTGAAGGCCAAGACCTAGATGCGTGGAGACAATCAAAGAAATCTTAAAGAGACACGTAAGATGGTCAGCGCGAACGAAATGTCCAAGCAGAGACAACTCCAACATTCCCCACGACGCTTAATGGCGAAATTGGAAAAGACGATAAACCGATAGATCTATGTCCACTATAATACTCTAGAATACTCAATGCAGACACAGAAAGAAGGATTCAGGCTTTTGAATATAAATACTACAAACGTTTGTAAAGATTGAGTTATATACAATACAAGACAAACATATTCGTCCGGCATCAAATGAAACAAACTTGCAGGTTAAAAAAACACTTTTGACAGTAGTGAAACGTTGTAAACTTGTTTCGTTTGGACATGTAGCGAGACACGATTCACGCTGTAAAGTTAATTTGCAAGGCACAGACGACGATGGTAGGAAAAGAAGCGGTAAAAGACAATTCTGGATTGATAACATTAAGGAATGGTCTGGGCATGATTTTTCGACACTTTTCATACTTTCTGAGGGTGGACTGGAGGTGTTTGGAGGACATTTTGTGATGATGTTTCAGAGTAGTACCCTTGCGACTCTGACGGGCTGTGAGTATTATTATTATTATTATTATTATTATTATTATTATTATTATTATTATTATTATTATTATTATTATTATTATTACTATTATTGTTATTATTATTATTATTATTATTATTATTATTATTATTATTATTATTGTTATTATTATTATTATTATTATTATTATTATTATTATTGTTATTGTTATTGCTATAATTATTGTTATTATTATTTTTTATTATTCCTATTATTCCTATTATTATTATTATTATTATTATTTATATTATTATTATAATTATTATTGTTATTATTATTATTATTATTATTATTATTATTATTGTTATTGTTATTGCTATAATTATTGTTATTATTATTCTTTATTATTCCTATTATTCCTATTATTATTATTATTATTATTATTATTATTATTATTATTATTACTATTGTTATTATTATATTATTATTATTTATATTATTATTATTATTATTATTATTATTATTATTATTATTATTGCTATTATATATTTTTCGAATTATCAGATAGTTGTAATCATCATTGTGAGTTAGTATGTTAATTTTAATAGAAATCATTTGAACATATAACCCCACCGGTCCATGGTCTCGTCTGTTTAGTCATTTCAAGAATTACTGGGGCTATAGATTATATTATGTCTCTGTGTACAGCTTTCAACAAGGATGTCAGCCCACGGAATAGTCACATCGGCAAGCAAGCCCAAACACTCTGAATGTCTTTTGTCCACCGCCATCTTGAGCGACTCTGTCCCCTGCTGCCAACAACCATGACTTCTATTACTATTTTTTCCATGCTATTATCTCTCGTTGCATGACCCAAAAACCCTCCTTTTTCGTGTAATCTATTGTCTATTGTCTTTTCCCAGGTGGTTTGTTATCCACTCTTGCCGTTAAGCGTTGGGATTATTAGAACTCGAGCTTGTGTTCCAAAGCCAGAAGTGTGGCCTCGGCTGTGCTATGTCCGTGTCTCTTCAAGATACCCCTGACGTTTTCTATCCATCTTTTTCATGGTCTTCCTCTGACCTTGTACGCTGAACTAATTTGGTTATATGCCTGTACGGGCAACTAAACCACTTGATTTGCAGCTTTTCTATGCATTTTGTGCAAGGTATTATACATAATCTTTCCCTGATGTCTTCGTTTCGTAATCTATCATGAATAATGACCCCTGCAGCTTTTTTAAGCATTTCATCTCACATGTCACTATCTTTCTGTAATGTTAAGATGAGAGAGACCTTGTGTTATCGTGAGCTAAACTTTTTTTCCACATTTAATCTGATCACTTCTTGATTTCTATTTCTTCACTATCCCACGGTATTCTCAAATTCCTTCCGTGGTATCCTATTTCAATGTAAGAAAATCACTTTGCTACTAATATATTAATGTCCATGCTGCACATTTATAAATTGATTGCTGTGACTAGATTAATGTATATTTACTGCTAGTGCTATGTCAAATATCTTTCATTTGAGCTTGTTTTGTGGATATTGCAATTGTTCTCTTGATTTCTACTATATAATCCCTTGAGCTGTTGAAATTTGCACCGAAATATTCTAAAATTTGTGACATAATTCAGTTTCTGGTTATCAATAATACATTTTAGCCGTATTGTAACGGTTTTTTGTGTGTTGCATAATTTGGGTTTTCTCCCAATTTTTCGCGATTAAAGTCAAATGCTTAGATATGCTAAAACACAGAGTATTTATGTATCAATATCGTAAATTGGGAACTAGCATATTTTGCCAGTATACAGAAGAATCATCATTAGAGAGACAATGTGTGCTTGTCGTAAATAGTTAACATCATTGTTGTGTGTGTGCTTGTAGTAAGTTTATAGTCAAAAACTACATTCTGTAATATGCGATTATTTTCTGAACTCAATAACAGGTAATGACTGCAGCAAAAATGTAGTCGAACAGGTGGAACTTGGAGTAAGGTGATGAAGATTTGCTGATCAATTGTGACACGCATGGTAACACACACATTGACGTTTCGACCACGGGCCCTTTATCAGGAACAAACATCAAACATGCCGAATAAGACACGATGCTGTCTACTTTGAAATAATAGAAACTAGACTTCCTGAAAAAAGACTACGCAATTTTCTGTAACTGAATTGAGTCCTGTCTGAGACCCACTCTCTACAAGCATGTTACAGATTCGAATATGCCTAAGATACTTCAGTGAATAATGGAATATATACATTCTCGATAATAAGATGAGAACCACCAGCAGCACCTGTAAATCCTGAGATGTAAAAATAAAAGGCATGTTTTCAAGTTTCAATTTAGATGTTTCTAATTTTAGACTAGAAGCCACATATTTTTTGAATGTTTTCTTACAGATTTTCCCCAGAAATAAATCAGACACGACATACGTCAGACATTCTACAGGAGACAACCTCTGTTCCTTAAGGAGCTTATTTTAAACCGGGCACACTGCAACAAAACATGATGTTGTTTGCTGTGAGAAGAGATTAGACATGGAAATAGAATCAACCTTGAAATGGAAGGAAAAACATAGGATATATGTACAAAAAGTGATCGATAGATCGATCAATAGATAGATAGATAGATAGATAGATAGATAGATAGATAGATAGATAGATAGATAGATAGATAGATAGATAGATAGATAGATAGATAGATAGATAGATAGATAGATAGATAGATAGATAGATAGATGGATGGATGGATGGATGGATGGATAGATGGATAGATGGATAGATAGATGGATAGATAGATAGATAGATAGATAGATAGATAGATAGATAGATAGATAGATAGATAGATAGATAGATAGATAGATAGATAGATAGATAGATAGATAGATAGATAGATAGATAGATACATAGATAGATAGATAGATAGATAGATAGATAGATAGATAGATAGATAGATAGATAGATAGATAGATAGATAGATAGATAGATAGATAGATAGATAGATAGATAGATAGATAGATAGATAGATAGATTTGTAGGTAGGTATCATCTGTGTGACTCTCACTAGACTTATCAGTTACTGGTGACTCTCACTACATTTATCAGTTACTGAGTGACTCTCACTAGATTTATCAGTTACTGGTGACTCTCATTAGACTTATCAGTTACTGGTAACTCTCACTAGACATATCAGTTACTGGTGACTCACTAGACTTATTAGTTACTGGTGACTCTCACTAGACTTATTAGTTACTGGTGACTCTCACTAGACTTATTAGTTACTGAGTGACTCTCACTAGACTTATTAGTTACTGGTGACTCTCCTTAGACTTATCAGTTACTGGTAACTCTCACTAGACATATCAGTTACTTGTGACTCTCATTAGACTTATTAGTTGCTGGTGACTTATTAGTTACTTGTGACTCTCCCTAGACTTATCAGTTACTTGTGACTCTCACTAGAATTATCAATTACGTCTAACTTAAAGTAAATTCCAGATTTTAATTAGAGTGTTATAATTACTCTCACTTCGCACATTACCATAGGTGCTCAGCTGACAAGTTCATCAGCCAACTAAGCCTATATGCGCTCAGTGTCCCTACATAGAGATTACTTATTGACAGTGATTTCTTTGGATCTCTCCACAAAGTATGCACGTTCCTCCTTCTCTCTTCAATGTTCCTATTTCTGTCATTCTCTGAACTTATACATTGTCTATTTCAACATTCTCTTCATGTGTAGTACGTCAGCATACAAATGTGTAGTACATCAGCACACAAATGTGTAGTACATCAGCACACAAATGTGTAGTACATCAGCACAAAAATGTGTAGTACATCAGCACAAAAAAGGCTTTCCAAACATCGCTATTCTCGACAATTCTAATGAGTAGAAAAATCATGTTCAGACTATTCCTTGATGTTATCAATCCTGGATTTTCTCTGTTCGCCTATTCTCCTTCCACACTCAACTGTGCCTTGCAAAAATAATTGTAGAAAGTAAGTGGTGTCTCGTTACATGTTCAAACCAAACAAGTTTATGCCGTTTCACGACTGGCATGAGGGGTTCTTGTATTCAAAGCCCTGAATCCTTCTCTCCGTGTATGCATTGAGTGTCCAGATTTCACACAAGTATGCGTGTAATCATAGCAAAAAATGAAATACATGGCAATAGCCACGCGTGTCATTAAGAAGAACTTGTTTTCCCATTAGCCATATATCTTATATCTCAAACGGTCACGGTACTTCCTGCAGGTTTTTTAAATAGGGGACACAACTTATCGGAACTCGGTTTCTGAAGAGTTTTCTTCCCTTCATTTTGACTGAAATATGAGCCTGTTACACTCTTAGCGATTATACTTGACTTCTGACTTTCAGATATTCTATAAGAAGTATTGCATTGAACAGGCTTTTGATACAAGTGCTACAGACGTATGTGAAGAATTAGTTATATACAATACAAATGTATTTGCCAGGAAGCAAATAAACAAATTCACAAGTTACCAAGAACCACTTTTGGCAGTGGAGAAATGGCGTAAGCTTGTTTGGTTTAAACAAGTAATGAAAAAGAATCATTTTCTAAAATTATTTAGCAAGGAACAGTCGAGGCTGAAAGGAAAACAGTGTAAAAGAGAAATTCTCCATTGATAACATCAGGTAATTTTATGGGCGTGATTTTTTTACACTCATTCGAGTGACTGAAGATAGAGGTGTTTAGCGCGAGTTTTTTGTTGTTGGTGTCTCCAGAGTGGCATTTCTAGGACCATGAAGTCTCCAGTGTGGCATCTCTACGACCCTGAATTCTCTAGAGTGGTATCTCTAGGACCCTGAAGTCTCCAGTGTGGCATCTCTAGGATCCTGAAGTCTCCAATGTGGCATCTCTAGGACCCTGAAATCTCCAGTGTGGCATCTCTAGGACACTAATGTCTCCAGTGTGGCATCTCTAGGACCCTAAAGTCTCCAGTGTGGCTCTAGGACCCTGAAATCTCCAGTGTGGCATCTCTAGGACCCTAAAGTCTCCAGTGTGGCATCTCTAGGAACATAAAGTCTCCAGTGTGGCAACTCTAGGAACATAAAGTCTCCAGTGTGGCATCTCTACGACCCTGACGGATAGTCGGACTTAATGTTATCATTGCATTCAAGTATAATATTGAGTTGCCGTCGTGGAATGTATTGTACGATGATTTAATGAAAAGTCTCTGTATATTGAGTGGACATTGGCAGGGCTATCTAGTAATTAGTTGTGACATTGACAGGTATGTCTAGTTGTCAGTTGTGACACTGGCAGGTATGTCTAGTTGTTAGTTGTGACATTGGCAGGTATGCCTAGTTATTAGTTGTGACACTGGCAGGTATGTCTAGTTATTAGTTGTGACATTGGCAGGTATGTCTAGTTGTTAGTTGTGACATTGGCAGGTATTTCTAGTTGTTAGTTGTGACATTGGCAGGTATTTCTAGTTGTTAGTTGTGACATTGGCAGATATTTCTAGTTGTTAGTTGTGACATTGGCAGGTATGTCTAGTTATTAGTTGTGACACTGACAGGTATGTCTTGTTACTAGTTGTGACACTGGTATGTATGTTTAGTTGTTAGTTGTGACATTGGCAGGTATGTCTTGTTGTTAGTTGTGACACTGGCAGGTATGTTTAGTTGTTAGCTGTGACACTGGCAGGTATGTCTAGTTTTTAGTTTTGACACTGGCAGGTATGTCTCTTCCAAATTATGTTGTTGGTTGTGAAGCTCTAATTTAACCAAATTGGACTAACGTCAGTGGTTGAATGTGGCGTACCTCGCAATATAGAAGTAAATTTTACTGAATCAAAATCACCATCAGGCTACACTTTGGAATTAAAGTTATTGTGTTATTTAAATGAAACTTGACATGGGTTATTTAAATGAAACTTGATATGGGTTGTTTAAATGAAACTTGACATGGGAACAAAGAACAGAAACGACGTGTCCTGCTATTATCCACACGAGCGGTAGTGTTTGTCCATAAATTTCGCGTTAATGACGTCACATAGATCAGCACTAAATACCCACAATTCACGTGACGCATTGTCACCTTAAATGTAATTGAGCGTGCAACGACTTTACATACGCCATGTATTATACAACACGATTCTTACAACCAGAAATGATTTACAACAAACCTAGTCTTAGAACAATATAATCGCATCCCAGATAAGGTATGTCCTAGCCAACATTCCTAGAACAGGATCTGTATTTGTTTATAGAATGTTCTTTCCTGGTACGGATCGGTTCGAAGCCACGCAATGTTTAATTTGTCTCCATTTCAATGCGTTGTTCTTTGAAAGGGATTAATGTCTTTCAAGGCAATGTCTTTATAATGCTAAATTTCTAAAGTTGTTTAATTGATCATTGCCACTTCTTTCTAGCATCTTCTGAAGAACTCGTTGCTTGTTGCACTTATTTGGAGAGGTCTCTGCTCAACACAGGGCGGTGCTGGGTGCCTTGTTATCAATGTTTTCCTAATGTTTGGGTAGATTTTCTGTTTTCCTTCTCGATCACATTAATCAATGCTCCTATAGAAACATGAAACTGAAATCAACGGTTCTCAAATTCTCAAAATTGGTTAGGCTAATGAGTTTTGTGGTATATAAACTCAACTATAAAAGATCCCCCCCTCTTTTCCAGCTTCCAATAAACTCCTTGAGGTAGCCTTGTTGATACCATGGTGGCAATAATACATTAATGAAAGAGGACTGTGTTTTGACTTGATTTTTCACGGTCATTATAGGGCATCCGGCAGTTCTTAAACAAATAGACAAATTTCAATATTTGGGCACAATTATTACTTCAGATGGTAGATGCGTCACTGAGATAAAAAGTCGAACAGCACAGGCAAAAGCAGCATTCCAGAAGATGAAAAACGTCTTGTGTAATAATTCATTATCAATAGAAGTAAGAGAGAACATACTAAAATGTTATATAGCCCATACTGTTATATGGTAGTGCAGCATGGGCAATTAACAATATTGCAAGAAAAAATCTGGAGGCCACAGAGATGTGGTTTTATAATAGAATGTTGAAAATATCATGGACAGCTAAAAAAGAGTAATGCTATAATTCTACAACTGGTCAACTCAAATAAAGAACTTATTAACTGTATTAGAAGACGACAATCATAGTTTCTGGGTCATGTCATGAGGTGGGATGGAGAAAATAGTAATAACTGGAAAGATCGAGGGTAAGAGAGACAGAGGAAGACAACGTGAGAAAATGTTGTATGGCTTGAAAGTCTGGTATGATGCAGAATCATCAGAAACTATGTATAACAAACAGAGGATTGTGAAGAGACATGATCGCCTACGCCGGAAGGCATGGTACCAATGAATGAATTGATGAAATTTCCAGAAAACTGACACGAATTATTTTGTCGTGTCAAAGAATCGATTCGCCTATTTGGTTGTCTGTTTCGATTCGCCTATTTGGTTGTCTGTTTCGATTCGCCTATTTGGTTGTCTGTTTCGATTCGCCTATTGGTTGTCTGTTTCGATTCGCCTATTTGGTTGTCTGTTTCGATTCGCCTATTTGGTTGTCTGTTTCGATTCGCCTATTTGGTTGTCTGTTTCGATTCGCCTATTTGGTTGTCTGTTTCGATTCGCCTATTTGGTTGTCTGTTTCGATTCGCCTATTTGGTTGTCTGTTTCGATTCGCCTATTTGGTTGTCTGTTTCGATTCGCCTATTTGGTTGTCTGTTTCGATTCGCCTATTTGGTTGTCTGTTTCGATTCGCCTATTTGGTTGTCTGTTTCGATTCGCATATTTGGTTGTCTGTTTCGATTCGCCTATTTGGTTGTCTGTTTCGATTCGCCTATTTGGTTGTCTGTTTCGATTCGCCTATTTGGTTGTCTGTTTCGATTCGCCTGCCTTATTAAAGTGTGCTGTATAGAAGTAATAAACGTATGGATATTCACATATGGATGTGAAAGTTGAAAATCTAACACAATAATGGATAAGAAGTTAGTTGTCTTCGAGAATAGATGCCTCAGAAAAATCACAAATACTAATTGGAAAGACTTCAAATCAAACGACATACTAAGAGAGAAGACAAATAGAGAACATGTGACGAACATCAGAAAACGCCGCTGGACATACATCGGCCACATACTTAGAATGAAGGAAGACATAATTCCATGACAAGTCTTCATGTGGACACCAGACAGGAATAGAAAACAGGAAAGACCAAAAACAAAGCTCAGAAGAACATTTATGAATGAATTAAAATCAACAGGCATAAATGCACAAGACCTGCAATCTCTGGCAACTGACCGACAGGCATGGAGAACTATGACATCCGCCCTATGTGCCAAACTTGGCAAAAGAGGAACTGACTGACTGTCTGACTGACTGACTGACTGACTGATAGAAGTAAGAAGATAATTTACAAGATTGTCAGAGATAACCTAACAATCTGGAAATATAGGCGCTGCAATAGCAAAGAGGGTATTGTAAATTGGTTAGATGTCAGGTAAAATCTCTCTCTAAAACCTCTAATGTCTCTAAAAATTTTAAAAACTCTAGTCTCTAAAATATCTAGTCTCTAAAGTCTCTAAAATCTCTAAAATTTCTAAAATCGTTAAAGTCTCTAAAATTTCTGTCCCTAAAATCTCTAATGTATCTAAATATCTAAAATATCTAAAATCTCTAATGTCTCTAAAATCTCTAATGTCTCTAAAATTTATAAAATCTATAAAATCTCTAAAATCTCTAATGTCTCTAAAATCTCTAATGTTTCTAAAATCTCTAATGTCTCTAAAATCTCTAATGTTTTTAAAATCTCTAATGTCTCTAAAATCTCTAATGTTTATAAAATCTCTAATGTCTCTAAAATCTCTGATTTCTCTAAAATCTCTAATTTCTCTAAAATCTCTAAAAATTTAAAGTATCTAAAATAATATACAACATTTAGCTAAGCCCAGATGACGTCATATTTTATGTCTTTTGTTTTGGTGTACACAGCAACTTTTAAATATTAGTTTTCTAATGTATATTCCCTATGTACCTTTCCTCAACTCTCGGTACACTAAGATATTCCCTGTCCTCACCTCAACTTTCGGTACAATAATATATTCCCTGTGTCCCTGTCCTCACGTCAACTCTCGGTACAATAAGATATTCCCTGTCCTCACCTCAACTCTCGGTACAATAAGATATTCCCTGTCCTCACCTCAACTCTCGGTACAATAAGATATTCCCTATGTCCCTGTCCTCACCTCAACTCTCGGTACAATAAGATATTCCCTATGTCCATGTCCTCACCTCAACTCTCGGTACAATAAGATATTCCCTATGTCCCTGTCCTCACCTCAACTCTCGGTACAATAAGATATTCCCTATGTCCATGTCGTCACCTCAACTCTCGGTACAATAAGATATTCCCTATGTCCCTGTCCTCACCTCAACTCTCGGTACAATAAGATATTCCCTATGTCCCTGTCCTCACCTCAACTCTCGGTACAATAAGATATTCCCTATGTCCCTGTCCTCACCTCAACCCTCACTACTATATTATATTCATCTACCCATTTAGAGAGCGGATGTTTCTGTCCATCATTTCCCCATTTCCCTCTTATTCACATTATCCTGTTTTTTTCTCTGTTTTCTTCATGTTTATTATTGTATACGTGTTTCTGTTCACCTGTTTGTAATTATTTCTGTTTCACCTGGTCTCAAAAACAACCATCCCAAATTTCTCGTATTCTGCAAGCCAGATAAAGATAATAAAACTTACCAATGACGCAACAGGAAATGCAAGCTACTGGTGTAAAAAAAAAAACATCGTTAAAAACTGAAATATTTTTATTTTCCCAAGATTTATATGCTATCTAGTAATTATGTCTCTCCTCCCGGTGTGTCCTCATGAACATCATCATGTGCCGTGGCGAATAGCGGTGATACTTACTATAAACACTCTCTTCTTTCCTCCCTTGAGAAAGGCTATGTATACGAATTTGGCACTCTTAAAGCTTTACGAATTAAGGATAGTCTTACATGATATTTAGTTGTGCCGCCATTTCTCTGTTTGTCTCCTTTTTTGGACATTTTTTTGTTTTTGCGTATTTCATATTTCTGTACATTTCTTATTTGTGTCACATCTGACATAATTTATTTTCTTCCAGCCATCTCGCTAGACATGTGAACGCCAGTTGCGCCGTCTCTACTTGCTATTTTTGATATATATATACACGTGTATGGAATCCTTGATAAAAGCTTTTCGGTCGAAACGTCGATTTGTGTGTATGCCTAAGTTTGTTTCATGTTATTAGAGAATCTTCATTACCACGTACCTGACAACTTTACCTGACAACTAAAATATCTGGGGACTGATTTCACACATGGCAACATCGTTCATCCTGCCGACTCCGCTGTAAATGGATACCTTACGCATGGATTTGGGAAGGTAAACACAGCAAGGAACGGAACTGGCCATCCCACCTAATAGTTGCTGCTGCTTACTGCATGAAGTGTTAGCTTTATCCCCAGCAGCAGCTTGCTGACATGGGACCTACCATTTACTTCTGGAAATTGGATTGTCCTACTACAAGCTAGATTACCATTGTCCTACTACAAGCTAGATTATCATTGTCCTACTACAAGATAGATTACCATTGTCCTACTACAAGATAGATTACCATTGTCCTACTACAAGCTAGATTACCATTGTCCTACTACAAGCTAGATTACCATTGTCCTACTACAAGATAGATTACCATTGTCCTACTACAAGATAGATTACCATTGTCCTACTACAAGATAGATTACCATTGTCCTACTAAAAGCTAGACCCAGTGGGAGTTTAGAGCGAACAGAAAAAAAAAACAGCAGTACTATATATAGGGAGTCATGGTAATGTAGTGTTGAATCACTCGCCCGACACCCAGGAGAGCGAGTTTCAAGTTCTGGAGTTATTTTCTGGGTTGAAATAAAAATTACTACCCTGGTTTGTTCAGTCAAACAGGGTACCAGTGCTCAATCTCTGGAGAAGTCGAGAAATAGCGCCACAAATACTGAGAACATGTTCTAGCGTATTCTAGACTATAGACGATTCAGGTCAGTCTGTTTCTGGACAACCAGTGATAAGGCATCTGAAAATCTCCTTGACAACTATGAGCTATTACGCTATTCAATTTCCGTCCTTTTTTCTACTTACATTGCTGGAAATTATACAGTTTACTTTCGTTTCTGAATTCCTATCTCCACACTTATGAAATGACTCCAAGTTTCCATGAAATATGCCTCCCGTAAATAAGCTGATATGTAGAATTAAGATAACAACAAGACAGTTGTCATTGCAACGTCAAAACTAACGGGGTTAAAAACGTGGTATTTCATATGTGCTCTTCCGTGTCTGAAGATAAAAAATGTTGTAATATATTATTTCATAACATTGTGTGGTACTCGGTGATCAAGTGTAGATCGTGTGTTTCCAGAAGCGATTACTTAGTCGAGTGTAGATCGTGTCATTACAAAAGTGATTACGTAGTAGAGAGGTTGGAGATCTGATGTAGACAACTGGTTACAGTGATAGTTTTGTCGGTTATAGATATGGTGTAGACACCTGGTTACAGTGATAGTTTTGTCACTTGGAAATCCGAATACAGTAACGTCAATCCTCTACGTCTTTTTCCAGCTTGAAAATAGTGTTCTCAAATTTCCGAGGTGGGGCCGATTTAGTATCGACTAACTTGTACATGCTTTATCGCTGAGGCTTTCATATAGTAAAAAGTAGCTGAACGCCTACAAGCCAATATAAAGATAACATAAACCACACGAACACATATATAGACACATTTCTTTCTTTTCCTACATGTTTTTCCTGGCTAAACACGCCAACTCTACTCGCATACAGGTCTCAATATTTATTATGCCTGATGATAAAAGTGGACCTTGAGTATATTCTTGAGTGGACCAACATGTGCAGTGGTCACTTGAAGTCACCAAGGCTGTTTGATGTAGGCACGAAATGAAAAATAATTCGTCGGAGACACGTGGGAACTCTCCATGGTAAGTTTATCTCGACGATGTACCGGACAATGTATCAGGAGTTCTATCTCGACGATGTACCGGACAATGTATCAGGAGTTGTATCTCAACGATGTACCGGACAATGTATCAGGAGTTGTATCTCAACGATGTACCGGACAATGTATCAGGAGTTGTATCTCGACGATGTACCGGACAATGTATCAGGAGTTGTATCTCAACGATGTACCGGACAATGTATCAGAAAATATCAGTATTTCAAATGAAATATCATACATATGATCTCAGACTATCACGCATGTGGTTGCGTCTGTGGGTCTCACCAATAGCCCACTAGACAAACCACCCATGCAACAGAAAACCTTAGTGGATGACATGCCGTTATATTGAGGTTATCTTCTTAGAGAAGCTTCATGGCACGTCATTACAATTGTGCTTTTATTTTGTTATTGAAATGTGTTTCATGTTTATCTGAATATATATGTATGCACCCTCTGTGGTTGTGAGGGAGCCAGAGATGTAATGTGCGGCACTGGAGAGGGGGAAACTGACAGCACTATTTTTCCTATGGCTTAGACCCATCATAGAGGCACAGTGACTCAGGACGTGACAATCCTTTTGTCTTGAACATTTGGTTGCATACCTGGAGCAATAGAGAAGTTCGGCATAACCAGTAGTCAATTGGTGGCGGGAAATGAGCACAGTGAACCCTATCTTGGCTACAGTGGCTAGGAGCAGTGCATAGGTTGAAACCTACCTTCCTGGAGGTTTGATAGTTATTCTCTGGCTCTGTCCCGGGGTGGGCCGAAAATCCACAGACTTTCCAGCAATATAATGCCATTTAATGGCGTGAGGTCAAAGGGCATGAGCCTGTGGACCGCTGGATCAGCAACCAACTACCTCAGACTATCATGAACAGTGAGAAGATGCAACACAGAAGTCTGTAAAGGAAAAGAAAATATCAGTATTTGAAATGAAATGCTATAGAAATGCTCAATGAATACCATTGGCAAAGAGACCATCCTTATACTCTCATATAGTAAATGTAAACGGGATTCAATGTATAAGTATTTCTTGACAATAGTTTACATTCGTAAATTTCTCCAATAGAGTAGGTCCTATAACGATTATTAGATTTCTCCAACATAGTAGGTCCTATAACTATTACTAAATTTCTCCAACAGAGTAGGTCCTACAACTATTACTAGATTTCTCCAACAGAGTAGGTCCTACAACAATTACTAGATTTCTCCGATAGAGTGTCATCATTAGTAAATTTAACGAATAACATATCGCCAGTGGTACACTTCTTCAATAATGAATTCTCATTGGTAAATATCATAGTTATATAGCATTGCATCGAACCATAGACAGTAAATAAGCAGGAGATTGGAAATAAAGAGATCATAGACATTGTGTTCTATAGAATAATGCTGAGATTAACATAGACACATTGTTCTATATAACAATGCTGAGATTAACATAGACACGTTGTTCTATAGAATAATGCTGAGATTGAGAGTACCATAGACTAGTTGTTTTACAGAAGAATGTTGAGAGTACAATTGACAGAAACACTAATTATAACATATAATAATGAAAGCACAATAATGAGATCATATAATAATGCGGACATATAATAATGCGGACATATAATAATGAAAGCACAATAATGAGATCATATAATAATGCGGACATATAATAATGAGGACACATAAAATAATAAGGACATATAATGAGGGCATATAATAATCAGAACATATAATAATGACACTATATAATGAGAACATATAATAATGCGGACATATCAAAATTAGAAAATTATATATAGAACATTGATTTGCAGCCAATTGTTAAATAATTAATCAGCACTATTAAATTCACTCGTATCGTCAGTACGATGTAGCCTGTCGTCATCAAAATGTCGACATCGAACCACGAGCAAGTTTGAATGATTTGTCAGAATCACCGATTAATTTGATATTCAAGAAACAACAAAACAAAAAATAATGAAGAAAACAACAAGAACAAATATCAATATTGAATGCAAATGTGATATAATATTTCTAATACATACATTCAACAAACTCCTGGCACATCTAATTTCTAACACATCGACGCTGCTCTTAATGCTAGTGTACTTAAAACACCTTGTATTCTCATATTCCAAACTATTGACCGTTATCTAGCCTCCCACCCACTTCATTTTTCACCCACATATTTCAAGAAAACACTTATAATTGACGTCATCAGAGCATATCCTCTGGGATTGACGCGTACTTAATCAAATGGACCACGTGACAATATGTACGGCATAAATATTTTATCTTAATGCCTGATCTACTGGGAGTCTGAGATCTTAACGCGAAGTTATTTCCCTTCTTAATACACACCGAGTTACTTCCCTTCCTACATAACAAACTAATCTCATCGACGAGATATCATTATATATTAACTTCCAGACAAAACGAAGTTATCTTTGAAATTATCTTATGACAGAATTTCTGGAACATCTACAGCCCTTGTTTAAAAAAAAATTGTAATACAGCCTGATATAAGCAAGGTAGACTTGCGTCGATTTTTTAAAATGAAAGAGTGCTGTGTGGGGTATTTCACAGGAAATAAAGTATTGCTGGCCACGTCTAACAATCAACGTACAACTAATATATCTTAAATGTTCGCCTCGATGTTTCACGGGTTGAGATACGGAGCAAGGAATAGTAATTCTAACTCAACGAATGCAAAGCTATCACTGACTCAATAAATATAAATTTATCACTCACACAATACATGTAAAACTATTACTGACTATATATACAACAATTATCGCTGACAGCAAATATAAAAAAAACGATGACTCACCAAATAGAAAATGATCACTGGCTCAACAAATGTAGCACTATCGCTGACTCAACAAATATAAAGGCATCACTGACTCAACAAATATAAAACTACCGTTGACTCCACAAATATAAGCGAGCACTGATTTACCTAATATAAAATTATCATTGACTCAACAGATATAAAATTATCGCTGACTCAATAAACATAAAACTACCACTGACTAAACAACATAGAACTATCATTGACTCAACAAATATAAAACCAACAATGACTCAACAAATATAAAACCATCACTGACTCACAAAATATAAAACTATCTTTGATACAAGATATGAAACTATTACTGACACAATAACTATAGAGCTATCACTGACACAATAACTATGGAGCTATCACTGACACAATAGCTATAGAGCTATCACTGACACAATAACTATAGAGCTATCACTGACACAATAGCTATAGAGCTATCACTGACACAATAACTATGGAGCTATCACTGACTACAATTAAAAACTATCAAACTCGCTAAATATAAAACTGTCAGTAACATAATAAATATAAAATTATCACTCATTCAACAAATATAAAACTATCAGTGACGCAATAAATATAGAACTATCTCTGACTCAACAAGTATATAACTACAACTATTCATACATTTTTTCTTCGTTATGGTTCTTCAGTCAGTTATCAGGTTACAGCGCCAAAAGCTTCAGTCAGTTATCAGGTTACAGCGCCAAAAGCTTCAGTCAGTTATCAGGTTACAGCGCCAAATGGTTCAGTCAGTTATCGGGTTACAGCGCCAAAAGCTTCAGTCAGTTATCAGGTTACATAGCCAAAAGCTTCAGTCAGTTATCAGGTTTACATCGCCAAAAGCTTCAGTCAGTTATCAGGTTACATCGCCAAAAGCTTCAGTCAGTTATCAGGTTTACATCGCCAAAAGCTTCAGTCAGTTATCAGATTTACATCGCCAAAAGCTTCAGTCAGTTATCAGGTAACATGCCAAAAGCTTCAGTCAGTTATCAGGTTACAGCATCAAAAGCTTCAGTCAGTTATCAGGTTACAGCATCAAAAGCTTCAGTCAGTTATCAGGTTACAGCATCAAAAGCTTCAGTCAATTATCAGATTACGGCGTCAAAAGCTTCAGTCAGTTGTAAGGTTACAGATCCAATAGCTTCAGTAAGTTATAATGTTACAGATTCAATAGCTTCAGTCAGATATCAGGTTACAGCACCAATAGCTTCAATCAGATATAAGGTTACAGATTGAATAGCTTCAGTCAGATATCAGGTTACAGCGCCAATAGCTTAGTCAGGTATAAGGTTACAGATCCAATAGAGTCATTCAGTTATCAGGTTACATCGCCAATAGCTTCAGTCAGATATCAGGTTACAGCACCAATAGCTTCAGTCAGATATAAGGTTACAGATTGAATAGCTTCAGTCAGTTATCAGGTTACTGCGCCAATAGCTTCAATCAGTTATCAGGTTACTGCGCCAGTTCAAGTCATCCATGGAACCCCTCAGGTACAGAAAAAGTACCGTCTCAATAGGCCATATTTTCGTCCTATCTTCATGGTAGAGTTGTATGAAGAATGTGTTTTGCAGTTTTTGTGCGCAGTCCTCAGTTGCACAGGTCTATATCGCTAATTGTGAGCTTTCGGAAAATGTAGCTTCTCAGTTTGTTGTGGTCAGTTCTGTTGTGGTCAGTTCTGTTGTGGTCAGCTCTGTTGTGGTCAGCTCTGTTGTGGTCAGTTCTGTTGTGGTCAGCTCTGCTGTGGTCAGCTCTGTTGTGGTCAAATTTTAGAGGGGATCTCTTTCCGTATAAAGTATCTCAATGAGACACAATCTTGGCTGGTCGTAGGTTATTATTATTATTATTATTATTATTATTTTCTTTGGGTACGATTTCTGTATGTGGTTCTTCTTTAAGATAGTGGGTTCGCTGTTTTTTAAACAGAAATAAAACTCAAATATTTGGAGAGAACAAATAAACGAAACACTAAGCAGATGTACAAAAGAGCGACTCAAAATAAATAGATTTTTAAACTCACAAAGCGGCTTCAGAAATCACCCACTGATGCAGATCTGAACAATCTAAAAGCACTAATCACCTTTAACATATTGGTTGAGATCTCCCTGGCTAAGCTGTTCGCCTTGTGTTCAAGAGGTCACGGGTTCGATTCCGACTCGTGTCGTCTTGTTTATTAGGTGGAATTTTTTCGGAGATCCCTGTGGATTGTCACTTGAAGCTACGGAGTTACGTGCTATGAGTGGTATTCTCGGCAGGCGGCGTGCCGCTTCGTTGAGAGTGACGGAGTACATATGGGAAACTGAGTACAGTGAAGTCATTCTTCTACGACTTTTAAACCTTTTATTGTTTGAGAACAATTCTCTAAAAAATATGGGCAGCGTAATCCTAAACTACCGCTAATATTTATAAGATAAAATAAGGACATTCACATACACAAATGATCTAACACATAAAAAGCTAAAGGTATTTTAGCTTAGTGTTGACGATATTTCTTAGCCCAGCGGTCACGTCAATGGGACCGTCACACCGTGGGAACGCTGAAACTGTGCAAGAAATTGATGACAATCTATTGCCTATTTCTAATTACTTGCTACTCAAAAACTCTTATCTTGGTAATTTTTTTTATTTTTTATATTTTTGCTAGTTATAATTTTAATAAGTTACGCTTACAATTAACAGGATGTTGTCTTGGGAGGGGGGTAGAGACTTAAGTTTTGAGGGGCATGTTCCGCGCCCCCTCAAGCAAAAATGAATTTATGTGAAGGAAATTCGATACCAATGAAATAACGATAACAACACCAAGAACTCATTTTTCTTACGCCATACAGTGAAATTGAATTTTAGTGCGAGAGTAGTTTATCATTGCTGGTGAAATAGAATAAATATTTACAGTAAACATCCAATCTATTTAGTTTACTAATGCTAAGTATATTTTATGTGGATGTGAATGTTGGACACTCAATGCAGACATAGTCACAAGAAGAATAATGGTCAAATTAAAACTAGAAGTTCAAATGTGAAACAACACAAAATATAAAATAGACAAAATAAACCCAATTATCGGTGAAACATGACGAAAAGAGAAATGACGCAACAACTTGATATCAACCATACGACTGAAGTGCATTGATACCAAAAAGTTCATATGTATATATATATGGTACATTACGGGAAGCAGTTCATTCATTTTTACGAAACAAATACGTACATTATTTAAAGAAACGAAATATCGATAAAGACGCATTTTGCAATAGCTAAGACTTCTAGCGAATCCAGCGATCTGCCTGCTACATATTAAGAGTATAGTCCATTTGGATGACCCAGCGGCGGGAGGGGGTCTCAGTGCACAGCGCACAGATCGATGCAGATTTATTGACTTGTTACTCTGAGTTCAGCGAAATCACAAAATATTTGAAGCGACACATAATATTAAAAAGTTGGATTCTGGACACTTCCCCCTTCCTCCCCCGTAATGAACCATCTATTTATATATATATATATATATATATATATATATATATATATATATATATATATATATATTCTGTTCTCAAACGCGTTTTGGCTCCAGTCATCTGAGTACTATGAGTTAAGGGCCTCCACCTGAATATCATGGAAGCCCCGAATGGTCAAAATGTCTAAGAAGGGCGTTAGCAAGAAATTTTAAGCTTGTGATCATATGTAATGCTAAAATAAATATATATGATAAAATAAATATATATATATACACATACAAATCAGAAATTGATAAAGAAACGACATAAAGACTCGGGCTAAAGAAAACTTAACTGCAGCCCTTTCTTTGATCTACTAATTTAGACTCATCCCTTACTAATCACGGCTGCTAAATCTGACCCAGAACTGACATAAATCACGTAAATCTGTGTGACCTTGACACCTCATTTCCAACCTTACACGTTCAAACAGCACGTGCAATCCAACATCTGGTTGAAATCTGGACTTCAGAATAATTTTGTTTGAAAATTTTGGAAGTAATTAATACAGGAAAATAGTTTATTTACATTGTGACAGTGTACGTATACATATGAAAGTTTCAAACATCCTGTAATAATCCTGTAATAATCCTGTAATAATCCAGTAATAATCCTGAATTGATATTGAATGATGGGTTGATAGACTTGATCAAGTGTGTGTAATATGTAATTACAAAATTGCACCTGTCACGTGAGGGTTATACAGCATGATTCTTTTAATCAAAGAAGATATTTCAGTTTACAGATATATGATTCAGTTTACAGATATATTATTCAGTTTACAGATAAGCGAGAAAGATGAAATTCTACACTCTATGAAAAGTAGCTTCCGTAATTCAAGGCCATGCGTTTTGTCAAGGTTAGCATAAACGAAAGGTCAGAAGGTTCGCATCTGATGTTAAAGAAGGCAGGGAAAAGGAAAGATTCCACTGTCATTAGAAAACAAGTATGATGTGGTTCAAGGATGGAACCTTCCTGCACGTCCGTGAGTAGAAAATGGAACTTTCTTCAGTAACGGATGAAAGAATTGCCAGATGTTTGAAGTGTTATCCCAGGGTGCAGGAAGTCAGCTGGGCAGAAACAAATGATCAAATAAGTGTTTAAGGAGAAATGTTTAAAAATATACAACTTCTGAAGAGTATGAAACAGATAGATTAGTTTTGTGTATGAGACAAAATGGTGTAGCAATAAGGGCAATCAATAGAAGACCGAGAGGTATGAAGGAGAACGCGAAATAAAAAAATAAATCCATCAGAGAGGTTAGAGAAGTCAGACTTATGAAAAACTGAACAGAATGTAACAGTTAAATTGTCCAACACCGAAGTCAGATGTGTCGGGTCATTCCTGTAAATAGTATGGCGGAAAAACACATTTCTGCTCTGTGAACTGCGAGAGATCTTGTAGAACTAATGTCCTACTATAAGAGAGATCTTGTAGAACTAATGTCCTACTATAAGAGAGATCCTGTAGAACTTTTGTCCTACTATAAGAGAGATCTTGTAGAACTAATGTCCTACTATAAGAGATGTTGTAGAACTATTGTCCTACTATAAGAGAGATCTTGTAGAACTAATGTCCTACTATAAGAGAGATCTTGTAGAACTAATGTCCTACTATAAGAGAGATCTTGTAGAACTAATGTCTTACTATAAGAGAGATCTTGTAGAACTAATGTCCTACTATAGAGAGATCTTGTAGAACTAATGTCCTACTATAAGAGAGATCTTGTAGAACTAATGTCCTACTATAAGAGAGATCTTGTAGAACTAATGTCCTACTATAAGAGAGATGTTGTAGAACTAATGTCCTACTATAAGAGAGATCTTGTAGAACTAATGTCCTACTATAAGAGAGATCTTGTAGAACTAATGTCCTACTATAAGAGAGATCTTGTAGAACTAATGTCCTACTATAGGAGAGATCTTGTAGAACTAATGTCCTACTATAAGAGAGATCTTGTAGAACTAATGTCCTACTATAAGAGAGATCTTGTAGAACTAATGTCCTACTATAGAGAGATCTTGTAGAACTAATGTCCTACTATAAGAGAGATCTTGTAGAACTAATGTCCTACTATAAGAGAGATCTTGTAGAACTAATGTCCTACTATAAGAGAGATGTTGTAGAACTAATGTCCTACTATAAGAGAGATCTTGTAGAACTAATGTCCTACTATAAGAGAGATCTTGTAGAACTAATGTCCTACTATAAGAGAGATCTTGTAGAACTAATGTCCTACTATAGGAGAGATCTTGTAGAACTAATGTCCTACTATAAGAGAGATCTTGTAGAACTAATGTCCTACTATAAGAGAGATCTTGTAGAACTAATGTCCTACTATAAGAGAGATCTTGTAGAACTAATGTCCTACTATAAGAGAGATCTTGTAGAACTAATGTCCTACTATAAGAGAGATCTTGTAGAACTAATGTCTTACTATAAGAGAGATCTTGTAGAACTAATGTCTTACTATAAGAGAGATCTTGTAGAACTAATGTCCTGCTCTAAGAGAGTTCGTGTTGGAATTCTAGTCAAGGTTGTATTTTCTATACCACATTGCGGTGACAGTTTAAAAAAATGTTTTCTTGAAATGTAACCTCTTTTGTCTGAGTACCTGACTTTCAACCAACCGTGTTTGAAATACACTTTGTATATATTACAGTCATACAATATAAGATAAGTTGAAGTTCACGTAATCCTGCCACCAAAAATATTAGAATATTCCTCCTTTTGAACATTATAGTCTATAATAAATATAACCTAGTCCCCAGACAGAAAAGTCACCGCTACAGATACAGACATAAAATGAGGAGTGTGGTATGTACAGAGCCGAAAACTGTTTGTAAGTGTGACCTCTATGCTCTGTAGGGCGTTGAAAAGTAAATAGATTGACTCTTAGAATACGTACCATGAACCCACGTTTTTGTTGGCTACTTTATCAAGCACTACACCTGAAGTTGCATCGAGTAGAAACGGGGACACATGACAGTCACTTTAAGTGGGGTATCGGATATTAAGAGTTAAAATAAGTAGTAGGCTAGTTTTGTTTCAACTTCAGATGATGTTGGAGATAGAAAGGTGGTTGTGAAGACTGCACTTGATGATGGTGTTTCAAAGATGATAGTTTCCTCTCCCGGTACATGTTTCATTACTAGATCCATGCCAACGTTGAATCTTCTTGTTGTAGGCACACCATAGAGGATACACAACATGGCCTATAATGAGGAGGCGCATCCTTTTTCAGCTGCGGATGCGAATCCGCTGTAACTATTTGGAGGCATATGATCATTAATAAATAATTAATGTCGCGGTTAATGTAATCACGCCTCCACATTCCCCTAGTGTCTTATGATATTATAACTAAATCACCCACTACTATTGCATGGGCCTGAGGTGGGAGCAAAGAATAGCTACACTGTTATCTACCATGCATGTCGTATAGAGTGAACAAGGAGGTTTTTTGGTGGTTGGAGTTTACTGTCCCATCCTATAGAGGAACACAGGATATGAAGTCATGCTGAAGTCGGTTGTGCCAGGCCGAAAGGAGAAGATATCACAGACAGGCTATCAACCATGGCACAACTAATTCCATTAACTGGACTACATCCTGTTAATCTGCAGGAGTTAGAGAATGAACGTAGGGGAAGAAGTATCGCTAATCGCGAGCTAGTCACTTTTGAGTTCTTTCAGAAATTGTCATCTGACACTGTAGCTACTAAATAAAATACTAGTCAGCGTGCCCTCATCTGTCTGTCAACATGCCTGCTCAGTCAGCGGGCCCCATACCAATATCTCACTGGATTTTAGTTTCTAAAACTCCGACACATTGTCATCATATGAGTACCACCCTTGGTTTAACCTTGGCTTAACTCCCATTAGCTGACAGGGATATAAAGGTTACGAGCCTTGATTAAGGTGACATGCTGTTCTGGTGACAGGTTGAATTATTCTATAATATTCAATTGTTTCTGGTCCCTGTTTCCAAGAGTGGCAACATCGACATGGCTGTAAAAAAGAGCCAAAAATAAAGATAATCAAAAGACAGAGAGAAAAATCATTGTGAAATAGCCCGATACTGTGAATGCGAGGGCTATGGTAAGATTGTGGCAATATCAATATACACGACAATAGGGATAAGTGTTAGTAATATGTATAACTAAAACACACAGACGACACGACAGACTTGCACAACTTGTGCATGTGGACTTGTACAACTTGTGCATGTGGACTTGTACAACTTGTGCATGTGGACTTGTACAACTTGTGCATGTGGACTTGTACAACATGTTTTCCAGGTCACACTGTCGCTAGTATTTGCTCCTAAATCGAGTCCCGGTTACACAGGACCTCGTGTTCATATCTGATATTGGTAGGAACTCTTGCAAGGGAAACATAATAGATCCGAAGCCAAATAGGTAAGTCTCATAGTAATGGAGTGTTATGGTAAGTCTCATGGTAATGGAGTTTTATCGTAACTCTCATGGTAATGGAGTTTCATGGTAAGTCTTATGGTAATGGGGTGTTATGAGAAAATCTCATGGTAATGGAGTGTCATGGTAAGTCTCATGGTAATGGAGTTTCATTGTAAAATCTCATGATATTAGATTTTCATAGTAGGACCCATTGTAATGGAGTTTCATTGTAAATCTTATGTTAATGGAGTTTCTTGGTACGCCTCATGGTAATGGAGTTTATGGTACGTCTCATGGTAATGGAGTTTCATTACAGACAAACGTTCCCCTTTCTTCATCTACACCAAGCGATTAATCTAGTTCCAGAATATTTAGATAAACGATTATTCCATCTCAGAAAATTAAGACTGGCACGCATGCTGTCTTTTTTGTTGTAATTATATCACTGTCTCATTTATCCATCTTCGCTGTGTACCGACTTCTGGTAGGTTTTATTTCAAATTCCTGCAGGATTATTCACCTGTTTCACAGATTGAGGTGACATTATCTACCTGTTTCACAGATTGAGTTGACGTTATCAACAAACTGTAATAATAAAACAAAATTCAAACTCAGCAATTTACGAAGATGTATACGAGATTAGGAAAACGTGCGCGAATCTAAAACTGTAGGCCTACATGTCACAGTTCCATGGACATTTGATAGGATCAGATGTTGTGCCCTCTCTGTGCCAAAAGTTGGCTGCAAATTAGGAACAACTTCTTTCTTCGTGGTGAAAGACTCTGCTAGAATAGAGGAGGGTCATCACTTAATGAATCTCTCACACTTGTATAGTCACATTCTATGTGCACTGGAGGTAGACACAGAAGAAATCACTGACTAAAGTTATAATACAACTAGATAAAGCGTGTCGAAAGTGGACGGAAGTCAGGGCTCAGGATACAGTGCACGAACTCGCCCAACTACACTCGAAACCACTGACATAATTATATACACAGATGGCTCCGTTAACAGAAACACAAATAAAAGCGGTTGGGGTTTTGTTGCCTACAGAAATGGCATGAAGTTGGTTGAGAAATCTTCAGCATATTCTACTGTCACATCGAGCATGAGGATGGAGATAGAGGGAGTTACATCAGCTCTTAATTGATTGATAACTGATACATCAACACACGCGGTATACTCACAGACTCTCAAAGCATGTTGCGCAAGATAGAAAAGTTCATGCTAAGAAAAGAATGGTGAGACTTATTGAACAACTCAGTTGTCCAGCGCATTACATGGATATACTGCCCTGGTCAGAGGAAACGAGAGAGCCGACTTACTGGCAGGCAATGCGGCGATAGACGGCACATTGCTGAGAAGAGATAAAGCAGATTTAATAAAGGCAGTAATAAATTCATTTCAAGATGCAGATGATATCAATGAGGTTGAGAGCGTACACATACAGAGAATGTTAGAAATGGGAGTATCTAGATGTGAGGGAAGGAAAAGTAAATTTTTTGTAAAGTCCCGAAGATCACACAATCAACACCTGACCAGGACCCTGAAACTACATACACTGGGATGGCTGCTGGAACGGAGGGAGGAGCACTTATGGGAATGTCCCGCGTGCTGTGAAGCCAGTTTCTAAGCAATAATCAAGAAGAATCAAGAATCCTATGTGCACTTATATATAAAGTATACTGCATGTCGGTTGTCTTTCTTCCTGAGGAAGACGTTTTAATCGAAATGCTGTCGACGATGTCTAGCTGCTAATATGTTTCGTTTATAAATATGTTAAGACCTATCTATCTATCTATCTATCTATCTATCTATCTATCTATCTATCTATCTATCTATCTATCTATCTATCTATCTATCTATCTATCTATCTATCTATCTATCTATCTATCTATCTATCTATCTATCTATCTATCTATCTATCTATCTATCTATCTATCTATCTATCTATCTATCTATCTATCTATCTATCTATCTATCTATCTATCTATCTATCTATCTATCTATCTATCTATCTATCTATCTATCTATCTATCTATCTATCTATCTATCTATCTATCTATCTATCTATCTATCTATCTATCTATCTATCTATCTATCTATCTATCTATCTATCTATCTATCTATCTATCTATCTATCTATCTATCTATCTATCTATCTATCTATCTATCTATCTATCTATCTATCTATCTTTCTATCTATCTTTATCTATCTATCTATCTATCTATCTATCTATCTATCTATCTATCTATCTATCTATCTATCTATCTATCTATCTATCTATCTATCTATCTATCTATCTATCTATCTATCTATCTATCTATCTATCTATCTATCTGTCTGTCTGTCTGTCTGTCTGTCTGTCTGTCTGTCTGTCTGTCTGTCTGTCTGTCTGTCTGTCTGTCTGTCTGTCTGTCTGTCTATATATCTATCTATCTATCTATCTATCTATCTATCTATCTATCTATCTATCTATCTATCTATCTATCTATCTATCTATCTATCTATCTATCTATCTATCTATCTATCTATCTATCTATCTATCTATCTATCTATCTATCTATCTATCTATCTATCTATCTATCTATCTATCTATCTATCTATCTATCTATCTATCTATCTATCTATCTATCTATCTATCTATCTATCTATCTATCTATCTATCTATCTATCTATCTATCTATCTATCTATCTATCTATCTATCTATCTATCTATCTATCTATCTATCTATCTATCTATCTATCTATCTATCTATCTATCTATCTATCTATTTATCTATCTATCTATCTATCTATCTATCTATCTATCTATCTTTCTATCTATCTATCTATCTATCTATCTATCTATCTATCTATCTATCTATCTATCTATCTATCTATCTATCTATCTATCTATCTATCTATCTAATATATCTATCTGTCTGTCTATTTGTCTATTTGTCTATCTGTATGTCCGTCCGTCCGTCCGTCCGTCAGTCCGTCCATCCATCCATCCATCCAAACATCCATCCATCTATCAATCCACCCGTCCACCCGCCCAAAGCCCTGAAATTATTTTTCAGAAATGGATTCCTTAATAATAGAAAAAAAACTCATCCTGGTTGTAGCATGAAACAGAAGAGAAAATATAGATGTGCCTCATTAAGAAGAACTTGAGGAGGAAAGTTCAACACATAACGAGATAGTTCAACACCTAACGAGATAGTTCAACACATAACGAGATAGTTCAACACATAACGAGAAAGTTAAAAAAATCGCAAGAAGCGACTAAGAATATTATTTGAGGTGGTGTTGACTATTCCATCCAAAAGAGGGTCAACGTGTCCCAGAAGCCAAGCTGAAGTCGGATCTGTCGGAGCGAATATTGTAAATATCGCAGTTAACCTGTAAACTCTGATTCAGCGTATGTCACTCTCTGGATTACATTCTAGTAAACTGAAAGAATTTAAAAGCAGACGCAAAAAAACAAAAGGGAGTGTCGGGTCGGGGGAGAATATAAGGACATTCACAATTCACTTGCGAAGCAGGGTACAGCACATGATGATGATGTTGCTGATGATGAAACTATTTGAGATACAGAAATAGAAATGAATAAAATGTATTTAACTTAACTTTGTTGTTTTCTCATCAAATATATTATCAAAACATTAGCTAGGGGGAAAACAAGGGAAAACACATCAATATTTCTGAGCTAGCACTTCCAGTTTGGGGACAACAGTCCCCATTGCGCGTGGAATACATTATTCTTTATTCCTGCTCTCTTTCTGGGTTCTCACATTACCAGGTCGTTTGTCATTTGAAGAGCTGTCTGGTGAAACTGAAGGCCGGGAACATTGACTTGTCCAACTCCCTGTGGAGTTCTCTGTGTGACCTTTCCTGACAAAAGGTTTAGAGGAGCAGTGAAAAATAACCAGGATTTTTTTAAATCTTGTTTCCAGGCAATTTATTTAGTTTCCATTCAACATGACCAGCTGAATGGTGATTTACTCATGCTGACATTCATAGATTTACCAAATAATGACACCATGCATGTCACTTCTCTATTACACAGTCCTTTTGAGTCACCGGTTTCATCCCCTCCTAAGACGGATGTGTCGGGCCATTTGCGCAAATAAAACGGCGACATAACGCATTTCCATTCTCTGGACTACATCCTGCTGGAAATCTAGTAGGGCCATTGTCCTGCTACAAGAGAATTTCAGCAGGAGTTTGAGAATGAACGCTGAAGAAGAAGAAGAATCGGTTTCATCCATGAAAAGTTACGATGTTTGAATTATTTTTCTGTGAATTCGATAAGGTGATACAATGTGTACAAGTAGCAATTAGTGCTATTCTAATTGATGGTTTTATTGAAACCTTTTCAAAACAACTGCAGGAGGTCGACAAGGATGTATATTATCACCAATGTTATTTAATAATGTTATTTAATATATTCTTGGAACATATCTTACAAGAGATATTACAGAACTATGAAACAACAATCTCAATCGGTGATCGCCATCTGTGCAATTTTCGATTTGCAGATGACATTGATCTTTTGGCTGATGGTGAGAAAATAACCTCAACAATTTACTTCTTCACTTTGAAAAAAGAAATACTTGCAAAATTTATGCTATGGAAATAAACATCGAGTAATGTAAAATAATGGCATACAGAGATGGCAGCACGACTCATGTTGATATATGGAGACATCAGCACAAACATCTCTCCAGGCAACTGTATACATTGAAAATTGTACCCTTAGTCTTCACTTACACCATGCATGGCAGGTTATAGTGTTTTTATCATTACCCTTCTTTCGATCTCAAGTAAAACATGAGCGACATCACGAAGATGCCCTACATCTGACTATAACTCACATTTTTACCTTGCTTTCATTACTGCATGTTTTCCTGTGAAGGAGTGCAGGGAGGCTTTCTATGGGCTGTGGAAGTAAAGCCCGCTGTGCCATAGCAGACGCCGCGTCATGTACAGGAAGAATTTTGATTGTACCTCCGAAAGAAAAAATTATGTCCCAACCGTGGATTGAACCTGGGACCTCACGGTTATGAGAACAGAGTTCTAACCACACAGCCATGCGTTTCACTATTTTTACCTTCACCTCATTAAATCTATCCCACCATTTCTCACTCACTATTTCTCTCTCACTCACTATTTCTCTTTCTCTGTCACTATTTTTCTGTCACTATTTTTATTTTACTATTTCTCTCTCCCACTCACTATTTCTCTTTCTCTGTCACTATTTTTCTCTTTCTATTTCTCTTTCTCTGTCACTATTTTTCTGTAACTATTTTTCTCTTATTATTTCTCTTCCCCACTCACTATTTCTTTCTCTGTCACTATTTTTCTCTTACTATTTCTCTCTTCCACTCACTATTTCTCTTTCTCTGTCACTATTTTTCTCTTTCTATTTCTCTTTCTCTGTCACTATTTTTCTGTCACTATTTTTCTCTTACTATTTCTCTTCCCCTCTCACTATTTCTCTTTCTCTGTCACTATTTTTCTCTTACTATTTCTCTCTTCCACTCACTATTTCTCTTTCTCTGTCACTATTTTTCTCTTACTATTTCTCTTCCCCACTCACTATTTCTATTTCTCTGTCACTATTTTTCTGTCACTATTTTCTCTCTATTTTTCTCTTACTATTTCTCTCTCCCACTAATTATTTATTTCAATGTCACTATTTCTCTCTCTGTATCACTTTTTTCTCTCACTATTTCTTTCTCTCTCACTATTTCTTTCTCTCTCACTATTTCTTTCTCTCTCACTATTTCTCTCTTTCAGTCACTATTTCTCTCGCCTGTTCTTACTTAAAGACCTTTACCCTTTTACCACACCTCTACCTTACACAAAACTATCTTACACGCAATTAGCGACAAGCAAGCTACCAAGTTACACATCCTCTTCGCCAATGATCAGCTTCGTTACACGAGAGATAAGAACCCATATTTTAAGAGGCCACAACGAGGGTTTATTTGTTGTGAGCGGCCTTCAAGAAGAAGCAGACAATCTATCTTCCAATATCTATTAGATTAACATTAATCAGCGCGTGTGTGCCTGCGTTTATTTCAATGCATATTCACACGTGTAACTTTTATGCCCATGTATCTCGAGCAGGGTTTCCCAACCTATTTTTTACCATGCCCCCACCTAAGTCTTTCTAAAATTCTGATCCCCCCTTTTACATAATATATATCTACTTTATATATTCACAAATTGTATTATTTCTAAAGCGCTTTTCAACACCATTTTTTTTACCAACATTTCTGGTATCAGTGTAAGATTAACACCACTGAAATCCGCCGAAGACGGATGTGTCGGGCCATATGCACAAATAAAACGGCGACACAACGCATTTCCATTCTCTGGACTGCATCCTGCTGGAGATCTAGTAGTACTGCTACAGGAGAGATCCAGCAGGAGTTTGAGAATGAACGCTGAAGAAGAAGAAACACCACTGAAATGAAATGTGTGAGACGTATGATTGGAGTGAGACAAAATCAGGAATGAAGCACTAAGGAAACAATTAGGGATCAAGTCAACAATAGAATACATACAGAAACAACAAGTTACATGGTACGGCCACATAACCAGACAGAAAGAGCAAAGTATTATCCAAAAAACACTTAACAAACGATACGAAAACAGTCGACCTATTGGACGCCCTCGTAAAAGGTGGATAGATAGTGTATTAGAGACACTCGGAAATATAACAGCAGAGGAGGCAAATAGAAGGGCAAAAGACCGTACACTCACTCTCCCCTCAACACCGAAAGGTATATGAGGACAGAAAGAAGAAGTATTATTTCTCTTCTTCTTCCCGTTCCCCTGAATTGTCCCCCTGAACAATCAAATTTCCCCCCCCCCCTCCTGTGGGGTGTGGGCCCCACGTTGGGAAACACTGGTGTAGATAAAGGAATACATTTTACTTATTAATTTACACAGTATGTTTTTGTTAATAGAAAAACACGTGGGAGTACAGTTTTTACAGAAATGAAATATTTTGTGAAATCAATAATTGAATTTGTTATTTAAAAAAATAGGAGATGATGTCAGTTGCTTTAGTTTTATGTTCATTTACTCCGCTGTGTGTTATTTATAATGTATTATTATTTCAGATTTTCATATTCTCAACATTAACTGACCGCAAAGAAATGTGATAGATAGATAGATAGATAGATAGATAGATAGATAGATAGATAGATAGATAGATAGATAGATAGATAGATAGATAGATAGATAGATAGATAGATAGATGGATAGATAGATGGATGGATGGATGGATGGATGGATGGATGGATGGATGGATGGATGGATGGATGGATGGATGGATGGATGGATGGATGGATGGATGGATGGATAGATAGATAGATAGATAGATAGATAGATAGATAGATAGATAGATAGATAGATAGATAGATAGATAGATAGATAGATAGATAGATAGATAGATAGATAGATAGATAGATAGATAGATAGATAGATAGATAGACAGATAGAAGAGACATATATACAATATAAACATATGGTATTCTCTATTATGCCAAAAGACCGATAGTTTGTCACATTTAAAACTATACCATGGTGTCCGTACAATTTGAAAACTATACCCTTGAAAAATTGAATATTGCAAACAACAGAATTGTGTTTAGATCCCTCCTCCCCTGAAGAAAAGAGATTAAGAGTGATTACCTCCTGCTTTGCTAGGCAACGCAGTAACAACAGAATGCAATTGTTCATTGTCTCACACTTCAAAGTCCTGGTTTCCACGAATTACTTAACCTCCGCAGTTAAAACAGACAAGAGTAACAGATTGTAGTTGAGTGCAGATTTCAGGAACCAGATACTGCACTGTAACAAGGGATTATTTTAATTATGTATGAATATGCTAATTTATTCCATTCCACAACAAAATTCAATCCTTATCCTGGCTCAGAGATATTGTGGATGTTTCTGTCTCACGAATTTTTGTGTTGTTATCACATAGCGAACGCAGAAGAAGAAGTAGAATGTCTGACATCGTGGTATTGCAAAGAGTTATCAACAATCCTGATAAAAGATTTTGAAAATAAATATTTGTGGAATTCCATGATCGCCTATGTCGGTCGACTCGGCACCTGCTAAAGAAGATGATGATTATATAATTATTATTCTGACGAAGGTCTTATACCAAAACGTTAATCTGTACTGTCCTTATTCTTTCTTATTATTAAAATTTTTTAAAACTATCTATGACTGTTAGGGGTATATTTGTGCAATTCATACTTTACCCAGGAGCCATATAAAAGGGATACGAACCCCCGCTTCGGAAAATAGAACATGATATTTAAGTACCGGGAAAAGTGTAAATCAGAGGGGAAAGCACAGACCGCTCCCCCTCCCCCCCCCCCACAACTAGTGTGTAGTTTTGTAAAAATGATATTCAAAATTCCACAAAAACGAGATCATTAGCAGTGTTAGAGGAGAACACACTTCTCAACAGATTCGTATCTATAGTTCTTACTTTACCTATTTATATTAGATTTATTTTCGTGTTTGTGTTACTAAGGCCCGCGCCTGACGACGGATATTCTCTGTATTTCTGGTGCCTTGTATACATGAAAGTTTAAGGATGAAACAAAAACAATGAACATCCAGAAATGTCACTGCGACAAAAAAAAAAGATATCTGGAGAAATGTAATCTGAGAATGAACTGGGACCTCTAGTCCCATCAGATGACATGATGGATTTCTACAAAGTTCGCGTGGAACGCCTGGAGACATTGCATCTCAGAGTACCCAATGATTCTCTTTGTTGATCTGACCGAGTTCCATGCTCCACTCGCGCTTAAATTCTGTCATTTAAAATATTTTTGACAATCTAATTTTCTCTTCACAAATTCCAATATTTTATCTTTTTTTTAAATGTATAAGATTGAGTGGGGTAAAAATAGAAATGGACAATTTAATGAAATGTTCAGTCCAGGACCCGAATAGCCAGATGTCTGGACAATCCCATGCAGGCATTGTGTTACATGATTTTATAATTGTTTTTTTAAAATAGTTTTTGTAGCCAGTTTTCAGGAATTTCATGTTGGCGACACACATCGATCGATCCAGCGTGGGCTGTTCACACGACTGAAGGAATTATTTGAAATAAATCGTTGATCAGTTAACAGCAAGACAATAGATAGAACATGAAGGGGGGAGGAGTGGTTGCAGCGATGGCTAGTTCACCCCCACACCACCCCCAATTTAAGTAACCAGAACATTACATTCAGCACTAGGGTTTTGTCTAAAACAATATGTAAAATTATCGCAAAAAGGCCCTCAAGTTATCACGAATAGGAAGAAATTCATTCATTATTTTTTTGCGCTGAAGTTAGCGCATAGGACAGATGTCAGATCTCTCCAATTCTGTCTGTTCAAAGCTATTCTGTGCAGTTCTTGAATAGTATGAATATTGGTTGTTTTACTTTCTCTAAGTATTGTTCTTCTGAGTGTTTCTTTTGGGCTATCCCTGGCTCTTTTGCCTGTAAGTATCCATTCAAGAGATTGGTGGTGTATTCTGTTGGTGTCTGCGCGTAGGACATGCCCGATGTAGGACCCACGGCGTTTTCTGATAACATCTGTGATGAAATTTTGATGTGTCTCTTCTCTAATTTTATCATTCGATTTGAATTCACTCCAATGGGTAAGAAGAAATTGTTTAGCTAAATTAGGGAATGTGTTAGGCAACACTCCCCTCTCTTTATACGGAAGACGTATGTACGGCCCTAGTTAGCAGAAAAATAAGCCATCAATGAAAAATAGGAAAACAGATATGGCAAGCAGAGATGTTCCGTATGATGTTCCTTATACATAGTGGTATAAGTTGAATGGAACTTGCTGAGGATGTCATACAAAGAATGTGTAGATTGCACGATGTGGCGGCAGGTGCGGAATGGATAGGTCTACCCAGAGATTTCGAAACTTGTTTGAGAGTAGTAATATCACTTAGCAGGGAATGCAGATAATGGTGTCTCACGGCTGTGAAGCAAGAGGTGCAGGCTTTGGTCAGTAAGAATGACAAAGAGGGGGATTTGATTATATACAATGTTGGATTTATTTTCGTGCCGTGACATGTGTCTTCGAGGCAATTAAAGAGCAGATAAACTAATGTCATGTGCGATTGTGGTACAGTGTGGTGGGGCAATGGATCGAGCTGACGTTTTGAACTCCATAAGATATATATAGCACGCAATAGTGAGACTTTTACACCGTATTGCCCTTGCAGCGGGTGCTTTCAATAAACTACGCAACATATGGACGTCAAACACACTAAGAAACACCACAAAACTCAAGTTATTTAACTTCAACATTATCCCTATTCTATCATATGGGTGCGAAAGTTGGAAAGCCACAAAAGCCACAGATAAAAGACTCGACTCCTTTGAAAACAAATGCCTACGTACCATTCTGAACGTTAAGTGGAGTGACTTTAAATCTAACACTACTATAAGAGAGGAAAGCAAACAAACCTATATATCTTCCTTCATTAGACAAAGGCGTTGGACTTACATCGGCCATGTTCTCAGAATGAACAGCCTAAGAATTCCCCAGCAATCACTATATTGGGTGCCACCTGAAGTAAGAAGAAGAGGGAGACCTAGAGAAACTCTACGAAGAACCATTAATAGAGAAGGCATGTCAATGAACCTAAACAACACGCAACAATTGAAAGACCTGGCAACACAAAGACAGAAATGGAAGGCTATGGTTTCTGCCCTATGCGCCGCCTATGGCCCTGGAGGAACATAACATAACATAACATAACATAACATAACAATAGTGAGACTAGGGTATATGGCGATTCCTATTCAATGGTCATGATTTAATGCTCAGGGTTTGAAATGCTGATGTTGTTACACGTGATAATTGTGGAGGATGGAGAAGAATGATTGCCAAGTGGATCGGTACTGTCAGCAGAAGTGTAATGGCGGATACACTCAGGGAGAGATCGGAGCAACTATGGATGTGTCCAGTTTGCATTGATGATGATCCGACGACTAACTAATTAACTAACAAACGTATCACTGTATCACAGGTGCACATTTATTCTGCGTCTTCATCTCTTTAGCCAGTATTAAATGTACTTTTATATTGACTACTCCTAACAAAATAATATATATCATATCAAATGCTGTATGTCACCTCCATCATCGTACGCGACAGGATCTCTGTTTTATTTATGTAACGATTCCATTATTCTCTCTCTGACATCATGCCGGGCCGTCACTAACTTTGGCGTCTTCAGAAATTAATTAGTTCAGACAACAGTTTTTCTTCCATAGATTGTCTTGAGATGGGGGCTGTGTTCCTTCTTCTGTCTCTACATGATATTAATCTTCTGTTGGCAAAAGCGAGGTGGTTTTTGTTGTTCATAGAAATGTGTTATACTTTATCTATCTATCTATCTATCTATCTATCTATCTATCTATCTATCTATCTATCTATCTATCTATCTATCTATCTATCTATCTATCTATCTATCTATCTATCTATCTATCTATCTATCTATCTATCTATCTATCTATCTATCTATCTATCTATCTATCTATCTATCTATCTATCTATCTATCTATCTATCTATCTATCTATCTATCTATCTATCTATCTATCTATCTATCTATCTATCTATCTATCTATCTATCTATCTATCTATCTATCTATCTATCTATCTATCTATCTATCTATCTATCTATCTATCTATCTATCTATCTATCTATCTATCTATCTATCTATCTATCTATCTATCTATCTATCTATCTATCTATCTATCTATCTATCTATCTATCTATCTATCTATCTATCTATCTATCTATCTATCTATCTATCTATCTATCTATCTATCTATCTATCTATCTATCTATCTATCTATCTATCTATCTATCTATCTATCTATCTATCTATGTATGTATCTATCTATCTATCTATCTATCTATCTATCTATCTATCTATCTATCTATCTATCTCTCTGTCTGTCTGTCTGTCTGCCTGTTCTGCATGCCTGCCTGTTCTGCATGCCTGCCTGCCTACCTACCCAAAATCTGTCTGTCTCTCTGGCTATCTATCCATCTATCTTTCTGTCTGCCTGTCTATATGTACGTCTGTTTGTCTGTCTTTTTGTCTGTCTTTTTGTCTGTCTGTCTGTCTATCAATCTATCTACCTACCTTAATATGTTTCACTCTTCCTTCAATCCTCATTATTATCTTTCACTCGTCCTTCATTTCTCCCTAATATCTTTCACTCTTCTTTTATTCTTAATTATTATCTTTCACTCTTCCTTTCTTCCCCTCTAATATCTTTCACTCTTCCTTTATTCATTATTATCTTTCACTCTTCCTTTCTTCCCCTCTAATATCTTTCACTCTTCCTTCAAGTCTCCCTAATACCTTTCACTCTTTCTTCATTTTCCCTGTCTCTAATTCTTCCTTCATTCCTTACCACTCTTCTCGCATTCCTCTTCTAGTGTATATTCTCGCTAGTAGACTATCACGCTGAGAAACGACTGCGTATAGAACTTGAAATTCCATTAACGGAAATAATTGATACCAGGAGGTGGCACAAGTTTCTAATGTCTTAGACGGCTCTAGACTACGAAATCAAGATACTAGAATAACAACATTCACAGCTAAACAAAGAGCAACAATGACAACAATGAACTTTCCTCGAAATTCCGTTAACCACTGTGCCACATAATGTCAATTGTCTATTGTCTATCCACAGGTGGATGATGGTCCACACTTGCCGTTAAACGTAGGGGTGGGGACTTGGAGCTTTAGTTGTCTATCCAAAGCCAGATGTGACACCTCGGCTGCGGTCAATCCGTATTTGTTCAGCGTTGTCTTCATGTTATCTATCCATCTTGTTCTAGGTCTTCCTCTGCCCTTGTAACCGGATCCTCTTATGTTATATGTTCTTGTTGGTAGTTGGTTATGGTTAATTCTCATAAGGTGTCCAAACCATTTGATTTGTTGTTTCTCAATGTATTCTGTGCATGGTCTTATACCGATTCTTCTCTTGATTTCATCATTTCTCATTTTGTCTAGTTTGGTCACTCTTGCGGCTTTTAAATTTCACTGCAAATTGTAGTACGTGGGTGTCTGTATGTATGTTTGTAGGACGCAAGAAAGCGGCAAAAAAAGGTCAAGCATATTTGACCGTGATTAGCTTTGAGGTTACTGACCAGTGATTAACTATAGGAATCAGTTTTCTCGTACGGATGGCCTACTAGTAATATGGTCAGACAAGACGAACGTTGAGTGGACAATTTTTCAAACACTGAGTCCATTTGTAAAAGCGGCCGACGTCAGATGTGTATGACTGTTCTCGCAAATTAAATAGCGACGCAAAGCGTTTCCGTTTTCTGGACTAAATCCTTCTAGAAATCTAGTAGGGCCATTGTCCTGCTAGAGAACTTCTAAAAATCTAGTAGGGCCATTGTCCTGCTAGAGAACTTCTAGACATCTAGTAGGGCCATTGTCCTGTTAGAGAACTTCTAGAAATCTAGTAGGGCGATTGTCCTGCTAGAGAACTTCTAGACATCTAGTAGGGCCATTGTCCTGTTAGAGAACTTCTAGAAATCTAGTAGGGCCATTGTCCTGCAAGAGAACTTCTAGAAATCTAGTAGGACCATTGTCCTGCTAGAGAACTTCTAGAAATCTAGTAGGACCATTGTCCTGCTAGAGAACTTCTAGAAATCTAGTAGGGACATTGTCCTGCTAGAGAACTGGTAGAGGTTTCAGAAATGTATAAAAGAAATCCGCGCAGCAAATTCTCGGCAGCGACCTGTGTTATCTCCTTGGGACTAGATATAGTATGTCAAGTAGTATGAACTAAGGAAGGACACACTCAAACATGTAAATGATCGATTTTTCTGTCTGCTTCATTCCTCAATGTCAAAATAAGCATCGCTTGGTGTAAACTGTCACAACAATTCCCACGTACATGCATATAACACACATGTCACAGGTACATGCATATAACACACATGTCACAGGTACATGCATATAACACACATGTCACAGGTACATGCATATAACACACATGTCACAGGTACATGCATATAACACACATGTCACAGGTACATGCATATAACACACATGTCACAGGTACATGCATATAACACACATGTCACAGGTACATGTATATAACACACATGTCACAGGTACATGCATATACCACACATGTCACAGGTACATGCATATAACACACATGTCACAGGTACATGCATATAACACACATGTCACATGTACATGCATATACCACACATGTCACAGGTACATGCATATAACACACATGTCACAGGTACATGCATATAACACACATGTCACATGTACATGCATATAACACACATGTCACAGGTACATGCATATAACACACATGTCACATGTACATGCATATACCACACATGTCACAGGTACATGCATATAACACACATGTCACAGGTACATGCATATAACACACATGTCACAGGTACATGCATATAACACACATGTCACAGGTACATGCATATAACACACATGTCACAGGTACATGCATATAACACACATGTCACAGGTACATGCATATAACACACATGTCACAGGTACATGCATATAACACACATGTCACATGTACATGCATATAACACACATGTCACAGGTACATGCATATAACACACATGTCACAGGTACATGCATATAACACACATGTCACATGTACATGCATATAACACACATGTCACATGCATATAACACACATGTCACAGGTACATGCATATGACACACATGTCACATGCATATAACACACATGTCACATGCATATAACACACATGTCACAGGTACATGCATATAACACACATGTCACATGCATATAACACACATGTCACAGGTACATGCATATAACACACATGTCACATGCATATAACACACATGTCACATGCATATAACACACATGTCACATGCATATAACACACATGTCACATGTACATGCATATAACACACATGTCACATGCATATAACACACATGTCACATGCATATAACACACATGTCACATGTACATGCATATAACACACATGTCACATGCATATAACACACATGTCACAGGTACATGCATATAACACACATGTCACATGCATATAACACACATGTCACAGGTACATGCATATAACACACATGTCACAGGTACATGCATATAACACACATGTCACATGTACATGCATATAACACACATGTCACAGGTACATGCATATAACACACATGTCACATGTACATGCATATACCACACATGTCACAGGTACATGCATATAACACACATGTCACAGGTACATGCATATAACACACATGTCACATGTACATGCATATAACACACATGTCACAGGTACATGCATATAACACACATGTCACAGGTACATGCATATAACACACATGTCACATGCATATAACACACATGTCACATGCATATAACACACATGTCACAGGTACATGCATATAACACACATGTCACATGCATATAACACACATGTCACAGGTACATGCATATAACACACATGTCATAGGTACATGCATATAACACACATGTCACAGCTACATGCATATACCACACATGTCACAGGTACATGCATATAACACACATGTCACAGGTACATGCATATAACACACATGTCACAGGTTCATGCATATAACACACATGTCACATGTACATGCATATAACACACATGTCACATGCATATAACACACATGTCACATGCATATAACACACATGTCACAGGTACATGCATATAACACACATGTCACATGCATATAACACACATGTCACATGCATATAACACACATGTCACAGGTACATGCATATAACACACATGTCACAGGTACATGCATATAACACACATGTCATATATACATGCATATAACACACATGTCATATATACATGCATATAACACACATGTCATATATACATGCATATAACACACATGTCATATATACATGCATATAACACACATGCCATATATACATGCATATAACACACATGTCACATGTACATGCATATCTTCTTCTTCTTCTTCTGCGTTCATTCTCAAACTCCAACTGGATCTAGCTGGATCATGGTCCTGCTAGATTTCCAGCAGGATGTAGTCCAGAAAATGGAAATGCGTTGTGTCGCCGTTTTATTTGCGCCAATGGCCCGACACATCCGTCTTCAGCGGTGTACATGCATATAACACTCATGTCATAGGTACATGCATATAACACACATGTCACAGGTACATGCATATAACACACATGTCACATGTACATGCATATAACACACATGTCACAGGTACATGCATATAACACACATGTCACAGGTACATGCATATAACACACATGTCACATGTACATGCATATACCACACATGTCACATGTACTTGCATATAACACACATGTCACATGTACTTGCATATAACACACATGTCACATGTACTTGCATATAACACACATGTCACATGTACATGCATATAACACACATGTCACAGGTACATGCATATAACACACATGTCACAGGTACATGCATATAACACACATGTCATAGGTACATGCATATAACACACATGTCACAGGTACATGCATATAACACACATGTCACATGTACATGCATATAACACACATGTCACATGTACATGCATATAACACACATGTCAGAGGTACATGAATATAAGACACATGTCACATGTACATGCATATAACACACATGTCATAGGTACATGCATATAACACACATGTCACATGTACATGCATATAACACACATGTCACATGTACATGCATATAACACACATGTCACATGTACATGCATATAACACACATGTCACATGTACATGCATATAACACACATGTCACATGTACATGCATATAAGACACATGTCACAGGTACATGAATATACCACACAATGGCATTTACACTCACGGAATAAGCACATGGATCGCGGGATCAGCCACCAACCAGAATTTTAGCGCCCTGGTCAATGTTTCAAACTTCTGCGCCTTCATCTGTTTTACACATATTAAATTAATTTCTATTTTGGCATATTTTGGTATTATATCTTGCTCTCCCCGCCTGGAGGTCCGACCAAGTCGCCTATGTCTAGTTTTGTCAGTGAATTCTGATGATTGTTGCAGACTATCCCACAAATCACAGTCTTCGTGACAGAAATTACCATTAATATAACGTTACATCCGGTAGCCGGAAGCATGGTGGGCGTTAAGGCAGCCATTTGTGATCTGTCCCTATCTTGCAATAATTACTTCAGAATTCCTGTTACAACTAAGTGGGCAGAGTTTTCGGACATGAGCATCATGTCTAGGAAGCCAAATTGCCATATAGAACTTACAAATAACGACACACAAAATTTGGTTTAGCAAGCGAAATTGCCACATTGAACGTACAAATAACGACATGAAAATGATAAACATCTTATGTGATAGTTTCTGGTAATCGCAACACCTACCTGGCATTCATATTCGTGGTAAATATAAGTAAACGTATAAGAAACATACAGTAAACATTAAGTAAACATATAGTAAAAAATAATTAGATGATATTGAAACGGGAACCGTTTCTTGAGGTTATACACAACTTGGAATGTGACAGGATGTTATACACAACTTGGAATGTGACAGGATGTTATACACAACTTGGAATGTGACAGGATGTTATACACAACTTGGAATGTGACAGGATGTTATACACAACTTGGAATGTGACATGATGTTATACACAACTTGGAATGTGGCATGATGTTATACACAACATGGAATGTGACATGATGTTATACACAACATGGAATGTGGCATGATGTTATACACAACTTGAAACTTGATATGATGTTATACACAACATGGAATGTGACATGATGTTATACACAACTTGGAATGTGACATGATGTTATACACAACTTGGAATGTGACATGATGTTATACACAACTTGGAATGTGGCATGATGTTATACACAACTTGGAATGTGGCATGATGTTATACACAACTTGGAATGTGGCATGATGTTATACATAACTTGGAATGTGACATGATGTTATACATAACTTGGAATGTGGCATGATGTTATACATAACTTGGAATGTGACATGATGTTATACACAACTTGGAATGTGACATGATGTTATACACAACTTGAAACTTGATATGATGTTATACACAACTTGGAATGCGACATGATGTTATACACAACTTGGAATGTGACATGATGTTATACACAACTTGGAATGTGACATGATGTTATACATAACTTGGAATGTGACTATACACAACTGGGGACGTGATTTGATGTTATATAGAATATGGGATGCGATTTGATGTTATACAGAACATGGGACTTGATATGATGTTATACACAACTGGGGACGGGATTTGATGTTATACACAACTGGGGACGCGATTTGATGTTATACACAACTTGAAACGTGATATGATGTTATACACAACTTGGAATGTGACATGATGTTATACACAACTTGGAATGTGACATGATGTTATACACAACTTGGAATGTGACATGATGTTATACACAACTTGAAACTTGATATGATGTTATACACATCGTGTGAACGCGATTTGATGACTAGATAATTGCAGTAGTAAACTATGTCACACTCTATTTTCACACATTCTTATACTCCTACAGTTGTACATGATCTAGCATTCTCTAAAGTTTCATAAACATGGAATGGAAATATACTTGCACAAGTTTCATAAACATGGATTGGAAATATACTTGCACAAGTTTCATAAACATGGAATGGAAATATACTTGCACAAGTTTCATAAACATGGAATGGAAATATACTTGCACAAGTTTCATAAATATGGAATGGAAATATACTTGCACAAGTTTCATAAACATGGATTGGAAATATACTTGCACAAGTTTCATAAACATGGAATGGAAATATACTTGCACAAGTTTCATAAACATGGAATGGAAATATACTTGCACAAGTTTCATAAACATGGAATGGAAATATACTTGCACAAGTTTCATAAACATGGAATGGAAATATACTTGCACAAGTTTCATAAACATGGAATGGAAATATACTTGCACACGTTTCATAAACATGGATTGGAAATATACTTGCACAAGTTTCATAAACATGGAATGGAAATATACTTGCACAAGTTTCATAAACATGGAATGGAAATATACTTGCACAAGTTTCATAAACATGGAATGGAAATATACTTGCACAAGTTTCATAAACATGAATTGGAAATATACTTGCACAAGTTTCATAAACATGGATTGGAAATATACTTGCACAAGTTTCATAAACATGGATTGGAAATATACTTGCACAAGTTTCATAAACATGGAATGGAAATATACTTGCACAAGTTTCATAAATATGGAATGGATATATACTTGCACAAGTTTCATAAACATGGAATGGAAATATACTTGCACAAGTTTCATAAATATGGAATGGAAATATACTTGCACAAGTTTCATAAACATGGAATGGAAATATACTTGCACAAGTTTCATAAATATAGAATGGAAATATACTTGCACAAGTTTCATAAACATGGAATGGAAATATACTTGCACAAGTTTCATAAATATGGAATGGAAATATACTTGCACAAGTTTCATAAATATGGAATGGAAATATACTTGCACAAGTTTCATAAACATGGAATGGGAATATACTTGCACAAGTTTCATAAACATGAAATGGAAATATACTTGCACAAGTTTCATAAACATGAAATGGAAATATACTTGCACAAGTTTCATAAACATGGAATGGAAATATACTTGCACAAGTTTCATAAACATGGAATGGAAATATACTTGCACAAGTTTCATAAATATGGAATGGAAATATACTTGCACAAGTTTCATAAATATGGAATGGAAATATACTTGCACAAGTTTCATAAACATGGAATGGAAATATACTTGCACAAGTTTCATAAATATGGAATGGAAATATACTTGCACAAGTTTCATAAATATGGAATGGAAATATACTTGCACAAGTTTCATAAACATGGAATGGAAATATACTTGCACAAGTTTCATAAATATGGAATGGAAATATACTTGCACAAGTTTCATAAACATGGAATGGAAATATACTTGCACAAGTTTCATAAACATGGAATGGAAATATACTTGCACAAGTTTCATAAACATGAAATGGAAATATACTTACACAAGTTTCATAAACATGAAATGGAAATATACTTGCACAAGTTTCATAAACATGAAATGGAAATATACTTGCACAAGTTTCATAAACATGAAATGGAAATATACTTGCACAAGTTTCATAAACATGGAATGGAAATATACTTGCACAAGTTTCATAAATATGGAATGGAAATATACTTGCACAAGTTTCATAAATATGGAATGGAAATATACTTGCACAAGTTTCATAAACATGGAATGGAAATATACTTGCACAAGTTTCATAAATATGGAATGGAAATATACTTGCACAAGTTTCATAAATATGGAATGGAAATATACTTGCACAAGTTTCATAAACATGGAATGGAAATATACTTGCACAAGTTTCATAAATATGGAATGGAAATATATTTGCACAAGTTTCATAAACATGGAATGGAAATATACTTGCACAAGTTTCATAAACATGGAATGGAAATATACTTGCACAAGTTTCATAAACATGAAATGGAAATATACTTACACAAGTTTCATAAACATGAAATGGAAATATACTTGCACAAGTTTCATAAACATGAAATGGAAATATACTTGCACAAGTTTCATAAACATGAAATGGAAATATACTTGCACAAGTTTCATAAACATGAAATGGAAATATACTTGCACAAGTTTCATAAACATGAAATGGAAATATACTTGCACAAGTTTCATAAACATGGAACGGAAATATACTTGCACAAGTTTCATAAACATGGAATGGAAATATACTTGCACATGTTTCATATACGTGGAATGGAAATATACTTGCACAAGTTTCATAAACATGGAATGGAAATATACTTGCACAAGTTTCATAAACATGGAATGGAAATATACTTGCACATGTTTCATATACATGGAATGGAAATATACTTGCACAAGTTTCATAAACATGGAATGGAAATATACTTGCACAAGTTTCATAAACATGGAATGGAAATATACTTGCACAAGTTTCATATACATGAAAAGGAACTACACTTGCACAAGTTTCATATACATGAAAAGGAACTACACTTGCACAAGTTTCATATACATGAAATGGAACTACACTTGCACAAGTTTCATAAACATGAAATGAAACTACACTGAGCCTAGAAAACTAACAAGCTAACTAATAATGAATTGCAGCCTAACAAACTTACTAACTAATTAACTAAGAACGACCTTAAAGCCTAGCAATTAATTAATAAACTAACAAATTAACCACCAACAGCGTAAAAAACTAACAACGAACTAGCAAACTAACTAACGAACTGGCTAACAAAGAACTAACATCCTAACAAACTAACGAACTAACGGCGAACTAGCAAACTAACTAACAATCTGGCTAACGAAGAACTAACAACCTAACAAACAAACTAACTAAACAGTCCTTACGTTAAACATTTCATTTTTACAATTCCTTGTCTTCCCCATCTGTTTGGTATTTTGTACAAACTACTTTGACCAGACTTTCCTATGTTCCAAATCCCTACATACTAGTGGTTCAAAGCTCTGTCTAGATTTCTCTTCCCCTCCCCTTGGCTGGCAGGTGGAAACTACAATATACAAAACAGCAAGCTCAGTTTTCTAGAAAAATATCACTAGGTAGTCAAACAATTCACAGTCCACAACCAGGAATCACTTGTTGTTTGTGTAACTCCAAATAACAAACAACATGGAACGAACAACAATATCCGACCTTGGGCACCGGAGCCAGCTCTTGAAAAGGTGATTTCCGGCGAAAAACGTTTCGACATAGAATGTGCTTTCTCAGAGGAACAGATGTAATATAAAACAGTCAATCGCCCTCATACAGTCTCTTGGAGGTCTTTCAAATGGTGTTCGGATTGATATTATGCTACATTGGATGTTTAACGCTACTTTAGTGTATGTGTAATGCTACTTTAGTGTATGTGTAATGCTACTTTGGTGTGTGTGTAACGGGAGTATGTATAATGCTACTTTGGTGTGTGTGTAACGGGAGTATGTGTAATGCTACTTTGGTGTGTGTGTAAGGGAGTATGTGTAATGCTACTTTTGTGTGTGTGTAATGCTACTTTGGTGTGTGTGTAACGGGAGTATGTGTAATGCTACTTTGCTGTGTGTGTAACGGGAGTATGTGCAATGCTACTTGATGTATGTGTATTGCTAATTTGATGTATGTGTATTGCTGCTGTGAATAAGATCTAATTTACATTGCTACTTTTCTGACACGAACAAGATTTTGTAGCCATCTAATGAGCAACTTGTGAATCTTCCTGGCATAGTGGATAAAACGTTCGCTTTGTGCTGAAGAGGTTGAGTGTTAGAATCCAACTCGGGTCGTCTTGTTTGTTAAATGGATTTTTTTCCCGTAAATCTGTGTCGATTATCGCTTGAAGCTCGTGATATGACGTGTATTCTCGAGAAGCGGCAGCCGTCTCGTTGAAAGGGACTGTGTACATATGGAAACCCGAGTACAGTGAAGTCATTTTTCTACTTCTTTTGAGCTCTTTTAAGCTTTGAGAGAAACTTATGGTCACTTTGCCCCTCTGTTGTATGCGAAAGGTAGTTCCAGCTCCAATACCCCCCTTAACCACCTCTTACTACTATCATGCCAGGTAATTGTATTACTAATTCTTTGCTCCACTTTCGGGCCCTGTTCGTGGTTTAGAACGTTCATACGCACGTTCTGTATGATGAAAACGATGGAGGCTGAGTGACAGAGAATACAAGGTTAATTAATTATACAGGAATAGAAACATTATCAGCATGGCAATATACATTAACTCTTTATAACCGACACGTCGCTGCTGTATCATTTAGATCTACCACATAATTGTATTCTGAGCCCACTTTACTGTACTTGTATGGTTAAGTTCTGTACTTGTATGGTAAAATTTTGTACTTGTATGGTTAAGTTCTGTACTTGGAGAAAGCGATGAATCTCACCGAAAGCTATAAATCTCACAGGAAATATATAAATCTCACAAAAAAAGCTATAAATCTCATAAGAAAGCTATAAATCTCACAAGAAAGCTGTAAATCTCACAAGAAAGCTATAAATCTCACAAGAAAGCTATAAATCTCACAAAAAAGCTATAAATCTCATAAGAAAGCTATAAATCTCACAAGAAAGCTATGTCTCACAAGAAAGCTATAAATCTCACAAGAAAGCTATAAATCTCACAAGAAAGCTATTAATCTCACAAAAAAGCTATAAATCTCATAAGAAAGCTATAAATCTCACAAGAAAGCTATGTCTCACAAGAAAGCTATAAATCTCACAAGAAAGCTATAAATCTCACAAGAAAGCTATAAATCTCACAAAAAAGCTATAAATCTCACAAGAAAGCTATAAATCTCACAAGAAAGCTATAAGTCTCACAAGAAAGCTATAAATCTCGCAAGAAAGCTACAAATCTCACATGAAATCTATAAATCTCACAAGAAAGCTATAAATCTCACAAGAAAGTTACAAATCTCACAAGAAAGCTATAAATCTCACAAGAAAGCTATAAATCTCACAAAAAAGCTATAAATCTCACAAGAAAGCTATAAATCTCACAAGAAAGCTATAAGTCTCACAAGAAAGCTATAAATCTCGCAAGAAAGCTACAAATCTCACATGAAATCTATAAATCTCACAAGAAAGCTATAAATCTCACAAGAAAGTTACAAATCTCACAAGAAAGCTATAAATCTCACAAGAAAGCTATAAATCTCACAAAAAAGCTATAAATCTCACAAGAAAGCTATAAATCTCACAAGAAAGCTATAAGTCTCACAAGAAAGCTATAAATCTCGCAAGAAAGCTACAAATCTCACATGAAATCTATAAATCTCACAAGAAAGCTATAAATCTCACAAGAAAGTTACAAATCTCACAAGAAAGCTATAAATCTCACAAGAAAGCTATAAATCTCACAAGAAAGCTATAAGTCTCACAAGAAAGCTATAAATCTCGCAAGAAAGCTACAAATCTCACATGAAATCTATAAATCTCACAAGAAAGCTATAAATCTCACAAGAAAGTTACAAATCTCACAAGAAAGCTATAAATCTCACAAGAAAGCTATAAATCTCACAAGAAAGCTATAAATCTCATTCTCATACATGAAATGTTAAAACATATATGAAGACCTTTTCAAGTCAAGACTACATTGAGAAACAGCAAACCAGGTGAATGACCACATCATGAGAATTGGATCAAAGTAACCAACCCTTCGTCCATAGATCGGAACTATGCATATATAGAACAGAAGATTGGATTACAATGCTCGAAGAAAACCAGGAACAAAGTGTGTCATCATCATCATCATCAAGTGCCGTGCCGAATGGCGTTGGCGATCATATTTCTCCGTGTACATCGATCTCTCATATATGTCATCATCTCTGTTGGTGTCGTCAATCGAAGCCATTTAGTCAAACTGTCCAATATCTTTTCTCTCGGTCGTCCCCTTGATCTTTTCCCTTCTATCTTTCCTGTTGTCACTATAGGCCTATTCTCAATGCCTCCTCTTCTCAATATGTGCCCAATAAATGTTGGCTGTCTTTTTCTTATATTATCAATAATGCATCTTTTCACATCCATCCTTCTAAGACATTCTTCATTAGTAATCTTTGCTGTCCACGGAATGCGTAACATTCTTCGAATAAACCACATTTCTGCTGTCTCCAATGATTTTTGTGATGTCTTATTTATTGTCCATGCTTCACTTCCATAGAGAAGCTCTGGTTCAATGTAGCATTTGAGGACACATTTTATAGTATCCGTCGATATTGACTTGCTGCACAGGATATTTTTCATTTTATGGAATGCTGCTTTTGCTTGTCCTATTCTGCTTATAATTTCGGTCTTGCATTTACCATCTGAAGTTATTAATGTTCCTAAATATTTGAAACCTATTCACCTGCTTTAAGTTTTCCTAATTTAATACTATTTTACTATTTGGTGGCGTAAAATAGGTGGAGACAAATAAAAAAACCTTAAAGAGACATGCCTGACCATGGCCAATGCAAATGGCAAAAGACAAACAACTTCTCCCACGGTGCTTTACGGCATAACTGGAAATGACAATATATAGATAAATAGTTACATGCAGATACTGAATTTGTAACGAAAAGTTCATTAAAATACCACACCTACCAGAGCAAACATAAGGTGCATGCTTCACATAATGCGACGGTATCTCATATGTTAATATTGAATATTGTCAGAACACTCGAGACTGTCTCGACATTTGCGGAATTTTAGACAAGTTCACAAGTAGCAAGAAGACAGACATTGTCATCAAATATCCCGCCTAAAGTATGTTGTCAAGGAGATATGTAAGCCGGTCATTTATAGAACTTTACATTAGAAGAGTTCTGTAATATGAGATGTCAATCAACATCACGTACCACACCGCCTAGGTCGCCAAGCGATTTCAAACAACATTTGCAATGTTAGCTCTTCTTCTGCGTTTGTTCGCACACTCCTGCAGTTACGCAGGATGTAGCCCGGAGGACGGAATGTAGACTGTAGTAAACTAGGGGGGGGGGTAATGTTGACAAAAGTTGATGGCATCAATATTGTTTTTATAAACCAATGTAACTGTGTCAATGTTTCTAAATGTGTTAAATATTCCTATAGACTTTTCGTTATTTCTCTGCTAAAATCCGTCCTTTTTTGTTGGAGGTAGGGATCATGTATGGGTATATAATTAAGCTGTGATCTGTATACCTGTGATGTGTTAAATATACCTGTGTTGTTATCTGTATACCTGTGATGTGTTAAATATACCTGTGTTGTTATCTGTATACCTGTGATGTGTTAAATATACCTGTGTTGTTATCTGTATACCTGTGATGTGTTAAATATACCTGTGTTGTTATCTGTATACCTGTGATGTGTTAAATATACCTGTGTTGTTATCTGTGTACCTGTCATGTGATCTGTGTACCTGTCATGTGATCTATGTACCTGTCATGTGATCTATGTACCCATCATGTGATCTGTGTACCTGGCATGTGATCTGTGTACCTGCCATGTGATCTGTGTACCTGTCATGTGATCTGTGTACCTGCCATGTGATCTGTGTACCTGTCATGTGATCTGTGCACCTGCCATGTGATCTGTGTACCTGTCATGTGATCTGTGTACCTGTCATGTGATCTGTGTACCTGTCATGTGATCTGTGTACCTGTCATGTGATCTATGTACCTGTCATGTGATCTATGTACCCATCATGTGATCTGTGTACCTGCCATGTGATCTGTGTACCTGCCATGTGATCTGTGTACCTGTCATGTGATCTGTGTACCTGCCATGTGATCTGTGTACCTGTCATGTGATCTGTGTACCTGTCATGTGATCTATGTACCTGTCATGTGATCTATGTACCCATCATGTGATCTGTGTACATGCCATCTGATCTGTGTTCCTGCCATATGATCAGTGTACCTGCCATGTGATCAGTGTACCTGCCGTGTGATCAGTGTACCTGCCATGTGATCAGTGTATCTGCCATGTGATCTGTGTACCTGCCATGTGATCTGTGTATCTGCCATGTGATCTGTGTACCTGCTGTACATGTTGTCACAATATCGGAAGATGATACTCTGGCTTTTCCTTCCCATGAGGTTGATGTTGTCTTTGGGGTTCTGGCTGGTTGTATATTTATATATCTCCCTCCCAGAGTTCCCCATGGCCCATCTGTTTATATATTTCCCTCCCAGTGTTTCCCATTGCCCATCTGTTTATTAATTCCCTCCAGTGTTCCCATGGCCTATCTGCTTATTATTTCCCTCCCAGTGTTTCCCATAGTCCATCTGTGTATCCGCTTCTCTTTGTTCACATACATTCCTTACTAGGGAGAGGAGATGGCTACCGCCCTCATTAATAAATGCTATGGGTGACTTGAATTTTTAACTATTCCTTACTAATACATTCTGCTTATTATTAGTCTCGTGTCCACTCTTTCTTCCCTCCATGCTATGTCTGTCTACTTTTATCTAGTTGGACCCTTACAACTTTAATGGATCTTTATTTTTCCCATTTTCCAGGACATACTTTATGCCGGGCTTTTAATCATTTTCTCCTGCCATCGTCACGACATGTGTACTTTCCTATGTAATTTATATTCTTGTTCTGTGTGGTGTTGTTTGTCCCAATGAAAGTCTTTTAGTCGCAGCGTCACGTTTTGCCTTTTCTCGTTGCTAGCATATTATGTTTTTAAATATTATTAACAGATGTAGATATTTCTGTTTATCTTGATATTTGCCCCGTGTTACCCTAGCCTTTAAAGTTTGTTTGCATCCGTTCTCAAACTCCCATCGGTCGGATCTCTCATGTAGCAGGATGTTTCTACTTGATTTCTAGCAGGACGTGCTCCAGTTAAACAAGAATTCGTTGTGTCGCCGTGCTTTATTTGCGTTAATGACCTAGTACTTTCGACTTCGGCGCTAGAGAATATTCCATTGACTATCTTTTATAACTTCTACTGAACGGTAGAAGGTTGTCAGTATATCGTTAGTAGTAGACCAGCCGTACGAGAGAACTGGTACTCGTACTGCACGCTGGTCACCACGCTCAGTGTATGAGAGAGCTGGTTTCTTGTATTTACACGCTGGACACCACGCTCAGTGTATGAGAGAACTTGTTCTTGTATTTACACGCTGGACACCACGCTCAGTGTATGAGAGAACTTGTTCTTGTGTTTACACGCTGGACACCACGCTCAGTGTATGAGAGAACTTGTTCTTGTGTTTACACGCTGGACACCACGCTCAGTGTATGAGAGAACTTGTTCTTGTGTTTACACGCTGGACACCACGCTCAGTGTATGAGAGAACTTGTTCTTGTGTTTACACGCTGGACACCACGCTCAGTGTATGAGAGAACTTGTTCTTGTATTTACACGCTGGACACCACGCTCAGTGTATGAGAGAACTTGTTCTTGTATTTACACGCTGGACACCACGCTCAGTGTATGAGAGAACTTGTTCTTGTATTTACACGCTGGACACCACGCTCAGTGTATGAGAGAACTTGTTCTTGTATTTACACGCTGGACACCACGCTCAGTGTATGAGAGAACTTGTTCTTGTATTTACACGCTGGACACCACGCTCAGTGTATGAGAGAACTTGTTCTTGTATTTACACGCTGGACACCACGCTCAGTGAATGAGAGAACTTGTTCTTGTATTTACACGCTGGACACCATTGCCATACCGAGACCATCAGTGGTAAAGACCTATGTACAGAGATTAGACAAACCTTCACTAATTATGTTTTAGATGATTATCGTGATTTTTGTTGGTCACTGTTTATATACTCAAAGACGCATGCCAAAAAAGAGATGACCAAAGAAATTCACGGAAATAATCAAATCAATATTTCATGTCATCTTCACTTTCTGGACACAGGTCTTGACATTTTCTGCTGTTGTCTGTATCGCTATGGACGTGGTCTCAGACAACATCGATCTGTGATGTTAAGGTCAGAGACTCCAGAGAGGGGGGGGAGGTGACATAACGTTGGCAGATGTCATACTAATGCTTGCATTAAATGTCATCAGTTACACCCCCCGTCAATCACATCATGGGTTCGCTCAGGAAATAATGTGACCGACTCTTGTTCCAAGCGTTATCAACTCACGTCAAGGATCTCTTTAATATCCTGCGCTGATAGCCATCGCTGTCTGCCTCTGCTACAGATTCCAATAGCCATGCCATTCAAAACCTTTCGACCTGAACGACAGTGATGTGTAACGTTTATGCATTAATTGGGTTCCTAAACGAAACACGGTCCAGTTCTAAAACTTGGAAATAGCGCGCTTCAGAAACATAAATTAAATAGCTAAGGAAAATACATATTGACATGAAAATAGCATGCAGTATCCAAACTGAAACTGAAAAAGTACACAGTAGTTGATGGAGTGTCCAATGAAATGATTAACAGCCTGGGAACGGCAGCAAGAACAAAGATACTGCAGATTATCAATACAAGCCGGATCACAGGTAATGTACCACAGACGTGGAGGGAAGCAATAAAGATACCACTCCTCAAATCAGGAAAACATGGCAACACAATCTCCAACTACTGGCCCATCAGCCTCACGAGCTATCTATGCAAAACAGTGGAAAGTATTATCAATCGTAGGATGCAGTGGTACCTTGAAAGTGAAAACCTTCTGGTATCGCTTGAATACAGTGTTATGATTACTGCTTGAATACAGTGTTATGATTACTGCTTGAATATAGTGTTATGATTATTCTTGAATATAGTGTTATCATTGTTCTTGAATATAGTGTTATGATTACTTCTTGAATATAGTGTTATGATTATTGCTTGAATATAGTATTATGATTATTGCTTGACTATAGTGTTATGATTACTGCTTGAATATAGTGTTATGATTACTGCTTGAATATAGTGTTATGATTATTGCTTGAATATAGTGTTATGATTATTGCTTGAATATAGTGTTATGATTACTGCTTGAATATAGTGTTATGATTATTGCTTGAATATAGTGTTATGATTACTGCTTGAATATAGTGTTATGATTACTGCTTGAATATAGTGTTATGATTATTGCTTGAATATAATGTTATGATTATTGCTTGAATATGGTGTTATGATTATTGCTTGAATATAGCGTTATGATTATTGCTTGACTATAGTGTTATGATTACTGCTTGAATATAGTGTTATGATTACTGCTTGAATATAATGTTATGATTATTGCTTGAATATATAGTGTTATGATTATTGCTTGAATATAATGTTATGATTATTGCTTGAATATAGCGTTATGATTATTGCTTGACTATAGTGTTATGATTATTGCTTGAATATAGTGTTATGATTATTGTTTGGTGTTCATTATACAGTGTTAATGTGTTTAGAGTGATACTCTATGTCGGAGGTGTCTTATTGCGTTGAAATGAACGAGTATATGTGCCAACTCGTGTAGATGGAAGTCAATCCTCTATGCTTTTCATTCCGCCTTACTGTCATTATTTGTTATGTTAAATGTTTTGTCCAATGTATGTTTTATATGTCATTGTCTTCATTACTATGAACAGTTCAGTTTGTATATTGTTTCTGCAGACGCCCTCCATTGTTACCAATTTCTGTAACCAAGGTACTCCATATTTACAACTCTGATATGTTTTTCCCCCGAGAAATCAACAATGACTTACTGATCAGCACGCCAGGCTGACTGAAGGATCTGTCGGAACAAATGAGATCACCTTTACAATCGTTCCATGACGCCAGCTAGACTCAGGAGTACGCATTTATTTACACAAGAATTCCTGGAACAGATCTGAAAATGGCGCCGCTTTCTGCCTGTGTAAGTGCATGAAGAGTTCAGGAAATGTCAAAGGTCAAAGATTGATCCCTCTACGTCACCGTGACACGGTTAACTTGACAGAAAGCACAACTTTTTCAAGGTTAAGTCATTTTGATGGGGGACTCATATTAAAATCCTTCCCGGGTCACACATCATCATCAGGTGCACAGCAACGAAGGTTGGCTGCAACGTATCTCCAACATCCCCTGTCTCTTGTCTTGGTGGTACACTCTGTTAGACTGTAACCTGTCCATCGTGTAATGTTACTCTCCCACTTGTATCTCTGCCTACCTCTTGCTCGCTTCCCTTTGACTTTACCCTCAAGTAAGGTCTTCAATAAGGTGTCATGTCTTTTAATGTGTCCAAAGTATTTTATGTGCCTCATCTTTACTTCTCTGAGTAGTTCTTTCTTCATATTAAGTGTCTTTAGCACCTCTTTATTTGTTTTCTTCTCTTTCCATGATGTTCTCCCTATTCTTCTATATACCCACATCTCAATGGCATCAATTTTGTCTTCTAATTGTTTATTTAGTGTCCATGTTTCTGAGCCATACATTAATATGGAATAGATGTAGCATTTTATAATTCTCATATTTAACTTGTGTGTAATTTGTTTAGATATTAATAATTTCCTCATGTCATTGAAGGTACTTTTAGCCATTCCTATTCTCCTTTTAACTTCTGTTTCACATCTGCCATCATTTGTGACTATGTGTCCAAGATATTGATACTGTTTTACTTGTTTTAGCTTCTCTCCCTGTATGTTTATGTTTACCTCCTGTTCTTCTGTGTCTTTGCTGATTATCATGGTTTAAAAAAAAATATATTTATATCTAGTCCATATTGATTACTTGATTTATTGACTCGATCTATTAGTCTTAACCCGAATCCCTAATCAATAAAACAAATCTGTTGACATGGAAATATTCCTTCTAACGTGTTTTGAATTTTCCCATCGATAAAATGAGGATAAAATAACCCACATGTTAGACCGTAACCAATCGCCAAATAATGCCTACCCGTAGAATCAAAACAACGCAGAATTGGCCTTCTTACGTGACGTTTCTGATTATTGCTGTGTTGTCGTTTTTCACAATTTATATATTTTGTGTCGCTCGGCTATCGTCTGCCATAGCCAACAAATAAAATGCACGGGAATAATTGAAAACGTGACCCAGAAATCGTGTTTGTCTTATGTTAGTAACTCTTCTGTTGGAGAAACTTATGTTCTAAAAAAGGTTTTCCAACAGTATTAATTAGGCCACCATTCGTTACGGTTTTTTTTTTTACTATTGTTGGTATTTCGGCTGGTCACTATATACATACTTGGAATCGAAACCACAGCGACTTCAAGTATATAAATAGTGACCAACCGAAAACACAACAATAATTTCTTTAAAGTAACAAATGGAGTCAAAATTAATTTTTCGCAAGACCGTCTAAACAGTCTACGATACCGGGCAGAGATTTATGTTGATGGAGATTTATGTTGCTGTAGATTTATGATGATGGAAATTTATGTTGATGGAGATTTATGATGATGGAGATTTATGTTGATGGGGATTTATGTTGATGGAGATTTATGATGATGGAAATTTATGTTGACGGAGATTTATGATGATGGAAATTTATGTTGATGGAGATTTATGTTGATCGAAATTTATGTTGATGAAGATTTATGTTGATTGGAGATTTATGTTGATGGAGATTTATGTTGATCGAAATTTATGTTGATGTAGATTGATGGAGATTTATTTTCATGGAGATTTATGATGATAGAGATTTATGTTGATGGAGATTTATGTTGATGGAGATTTATGATGATGGAAATTTATGTTGATGGAGATTTATGATGATGGAGATTTATGTTGATGGGGATTTATGTTGATGGAGATTTATGATGATGGAAATTTATGTTGACGGAGATTTATGTTGATGGAAATTGATGTTGATGAAGATTTATGTTGATGGAGATTTATGTTAATGGAGATTTATGTTGATGGAAATTTATGTTGATGTAGATTGATGGAGATTTATTTTCATGGAGATTTATGATGATAGAGATTTATTTTGATGGAGATTATGATGATGGAGATTTATGTTGATGTAGATTTATGTTGATGGAGATTTATGTTGATGGAGATTTATGTTGATGGAGATTTATATTGATGGAGATTTATGTTGATGGAGATTTATGTTGATGGAGATTTATATTGATGGAGATTTATGTTGATGGAGATTTATGTTGATGGAGATTTATGTTGATTTTTTTGACTGTTTATCGTTATGTACATCTATTTCATGCATGTAAAAAATGACCGTGCACTAGGGATTTTGATATAAGTTAGAAAATGTACGAAATGTTGACTTCACTTTCTTGTCCCGACTTATTTCAAACAATTAACTAGCCAACAATTAGCTAGCCAACAATTAGCTAGCCAACAATTAGCTAGCCAACAATTAGAGACGACTGGACATGAAGCTCGATGCAGTAAATTACCACAGTTTTCTATGTCTCATCGTGAGTTATGCAGTCCACATCGCCGTGCTATAACTTGCCTTCATACCCGCAGGCAAAGTGAATACATGCTATAACTTGCCTTCATACCCGCAGGCAAGCTGAATACTGACACAATTATTTATATGAAAAACTCTGATAATATTTTCACATTGTGTAGATGGGAAGGCATGCTACAGCACACTTCAGATATTGTGGGCATCCAAACTACGTAATTAATGTTGGCTGAATTGTCGAATATATGCTTTGTTTTTATCACATTGAAGGAATCATATACTGCAGTAAAACTGTGTACAACGTGGTAAATATATGTAAAAAAATATAAATTGAAAAACATATGGCAAGGTACTAGCTGTAGAACAAAAGTAGAAAATTCTATGGTAAGGTACAAACTGTAGAACACAAGTAGAACGATCTATGGCAAGGTACAAACTGTAGAACAAAAGTAGAACAATCTATGGGAAGGTACTAGGTGTAGAAAAAAAGTAGAACAATCTATGGTAAGGTACTAGGTGTAGAATAAAAGTACAGCTAATTAGATCAATGATATTACCAGTGGCAATCTATGGTTGCGAAACATGGACACTGAACAGGTCAACGTCAAAGAAAATAGATGATTTTGAGATGAGATGTTACAGAAAGATTTTCAGATGAGATGTTACAGAAAGATTTTCAGATGAGATGTTACAGAAAGATTTTGAGATGAGATGTTACAGAAAGATTTTGAGATGAGATGTTACAGAAAGATATAGAGATGAGATGTTACAGAAAGATTTTCAGATGAGATGTTACAGAAAGATTTTCAGATGAGATGTTACAGAAAGATTTCGAGATGAGATCTTACAGAGTGATTTTCAGATGAGATTGTACAGAAAGATTTTGAGATGAGATGTTACAGAAAGATTTTCAGATGAGATGTTACAGAAATATTTTCAGATGAGATTGTACAGAAAGATTTTGAGATGAGATGTTACAGAAAGATTTTCAGATGAGATGTTACAGAAATATTTTCAGATGAGATGTTACAGAAAGATTTTCAGATGAGATGTTACAGAAAGATTTTGAGATGAGATGTTACAGAAAGATTTTGAGATGAGATGTTACAGAAAGATTTTGAGATGAGATGTTACAGAAAGATTTTCAGATGAGATGTTACAGAAATATTTTCAGATGAGATGTTACAGAAAGATTTTGAGATGAGATGTTAGAGAAAGATTTTGAGATGAGATGTTACAGAAAGATTTTGAGATGAGATGTTACAGAAAGATTTTCAGATGAGATGTTACAGAAAGATTTTGAGATGAGATGTTAGAGAAAGATTTTCAGATGAGATGTTACAGAAAGATTTTGAGATGAGATGTTACAGAAAGATTTTGAGATGAGATGTTACAGAAAGATTTTCAGATGAGATGTTACAGAAAGATTTTGAGATGAGATGTTACAGAAAGATTTTGAGATGAGATGTTACAGAAAGATTTTCAGATGAGATGTTACAGATAGATTTTCAGATGAGATGTTACAGAAAGATTTTGAGATGAGATGTTACAGAAAGATTTTGAGATGAGATGTTACAGAAAGATTTTCAGATGAGATGTTACAGAAAGATTTTCAGATGAGATGTTACAGAAAGATTTTCAGATGAGATGTTACAGAAAGATTTTGAGATGAGATGTTAGAGAAAGATTTTGAGATGAGATGTTACAGAAAGATTTTGAGATGAGATGTTACAGAAAGATTTTCAGATGAGATGTTACAGAAAGATTTTGAGATGAGATGTTAGAGAAAGATTTTCAGATGAGATGTTACAGAAAGATTTTCAGATGAGATGTTACATAAATATTTTAAGAACACGGTGATTGGAGAGTACATCATACCAGGAAGTGAGTAGAGAGGTAAGCATCAAAGAGGTATGGATAATTAATAGCATTATTCTTCTTCTTCAGCGTACATTCTCAAACTCCTGCTGAATTTCTCTTGTAGCAGGACCATGGTCCTATTACATTTTCAGCAGGATGTAGTCCAGAGAATGGAAATGCGTTGTGTCGCCGTTTTATTTGCGCCAATGGCCCGACACATCCGTCTTCGGCAGGAATAGCATTATAACAAGAAAGGTCCGATTCTGTAGACATATCAAGAGTCATAATTGTATAGAAAGAGTAATAATGGAGGTCATGGTTGACGGTAATACAGCGGTAGAGATAGACAAAGAAGAAGACGGAAAACGCATGTACAGATAAACAATCACCGGAACACAATACAGCGACATCACACTTCAGGGAGGGTGCAGGGCTGTACACTCATACCTACGGAATTGTAGACCAACAACTTTTTCTTTAAATGTCCAGCGCTGGATGACGTCAGGAAAACGATTCACCATCCACGGCCAGATAATGGAATATATTATACGGAACAAAACAACAGCTCACAAGCACATGCATATATCACACAATGGCATTGGATCAAATTGACCGTTGGATCAGCAATCAACTAACCAAGATGGACAACAGACATATCAGAATGTTTCAAGATGGCATTGGCATAGGCAGGCCAGCTGGTCCACGCTCTTAGTGAGTTCAGATCAGCCATTAGCTGGAATCCAACAGGTAAAGCGTGAAACGGGATAATGAAGTTTTGATAATAACATGAAACACACATACGCACACACAAATTGACGTTTCGACCGAAACGCTTTTATCAAGGATAATATACACGTATACATAAAAAACGACTAGTAGGGACGAAACAACATGCGTTCACATGTCTAGCAAGATGGCCGGAAGAATAGAAATTAGGTCAGAGGTTACACAAATAGGAAATGTATAGAAGTAGGAAATATACAAAAACAAACTAAAATAAATGTAAAAACGAGACAAAAAGAGAAATGATGAAACATGCGTATGTCAGGCGCTCAATGATTGCCAAAGGCCTCACAGTGCCAAATTCGTATATATATATATATATATATATATATAGGGAGAGAGAGAGCGCGCGCGGTTCTCAAGCGCGAGATAGGTTCTGATCGTCGTGGAAGCGCGCTTTGATGGCCGTCACCTGAATGGAACAGGCCATGTCAATGGCACAGGCTATAATATATCTGAAGCTGAAAATGTTGTTGTCTTAATGAATAGGCATGTAAGCTCAAACGTATAATAACTGAGACGTACTCGCGTGTGTGTAATCCTTTGATTGACGTCTGCAGGCTTGCTTTACCTGAGCTTGCACATCGTTGGTTGATCGGAGTCCAGATTTTTGTATTCGCTGTGTTAGGCCAATTATCATTGCAGATGTTGTAAGCTATTGACTGTATTTCACGCTCACAGGCCAAAATCACATTCGTGCCGGTCAGTGTTTGATTACATCTTCAGGAGAATTTTTTGTCGTATTCGCATTACTGCAGGAGTTGTAGTTGTTTATTTACAATTCTTTCTTCTTTCTTCGTCTTGCATTTCTCTTCATCTGTCATTCATTGCTTACATTGTGAATAGTTATAATAATTGTCTATCTACCTACATACCTATCTCTGTCTGTGTGTGTCCGTCTCTCTGTCTGTGTGTGTCCGTCTCTTTGTCTGTGTGTGTCCGTCTCTCTGTCTGTGTGTGTCCGTCTCTTTGTCTGTGTGTGTCCGTCTCTCTGTCTCTGTGTGTCCGTCTCTTTGTCTGTGTGTGTCCGTCTCTCTGTCTGTGTGTGTCCGTATCTTTGTCTGTGTGTGTCCGTCTCTCTGTCTGTGGTGTGTCCGTATCTCTATCTGTATGTGTTCGTCTCTCTGTCTGTGGTGTGTCCGTCTCTCTGTCTGTGGTGTGTCCGTATCTCTATCTGTATGTGTTCGTCTCTCTGTCTGTGTGTGTCCGTCTCTCTGTCTGTGGTGTGTCCGTATCTCTATCTGTGTGTGTTCGTCTCTCTGTCTGTGTGTGTCCTTCTCTCTGCCTGTGTGTGTCCGTCTCTCTGTCTGTGTGTGTTCGTCTCTCTGTATGTGTGTGTCCTTCTCTCTGTATGTGTGTCCGTCTCTCTGTCTGTGTGTGTTCGTCTCTCTGTCTGTCTTTTCTGTTTGCTCGTCTGTCTATCTATCTATATATATATCTATCTATCTATCTATTTATCTAATCTATCTAATCTATCTATTTATCTATCTAATCTATCTACATATCTACCTATCTATTTATCTATCTATATATCTACCTATTTATCTATCTACCTATCTATATGTCTATCTATTTAACATTTTACCTGTCGCTCTCTTTGTATGTTTGTCTGTCTAATCCATACATCTATCTTTTGATTTCTCTATTTTGAGGCTGTACAGTTCATATGTAAGCAACCGAATTGGACTAAAGTTCTCGGTTGAAAGGAGCGTACCACAACTTTAGAATGATATTGTGCTCTGTTATTGACAGTTTATCCTTTTGATAAATCAGTCAGACTTTCTCATTTATCCCTTCTCTTATTCTTTTTTAAAATCAAAATTGAAAGTGATTCTCGATCGTTGTTGTTGCTTTTGTGTGTCTGTGTGTGTGTTTCATTGTCCGTACAAAAATCGTGGTGAGAACATTTTTCGGTTGTTTTTTACGGGCAATTTTCTCCATAATGTGGTGTCTGAGGAATCGGTAGTTCCTCCGATGAGTAAGAGGTTTTAAGAGGATTGTTTTCTTCTCAGTTCTCTGGGGAAACCCATCATTGAGGTTCGGTCTGGGTGCTGTCCATTACTGCATTATTGCTTTTGACTCACTATTAATCACTCCATTGTTTCTCTCTTTCACTTAATCCTTAAGTAACTCTCTCATTCTTTTATAACTGTCACACAAATCCTAGTATATAACGAACGCACTCTCTCGCTCAATCATTATATAATTCACTAATTGCATTGCTCTATACAGCTTACTATCTCACTAATTATATCACAACTTTCAATACTTATATAACACTATTTCACTCAATCTATCACAACTTTCACTTTAATCCATATATAACTCAACCACACAACATTCTCTCAATCCTTATATAACTCAATCATTATATCACAACTTTTACTTTAATCCTTATATAACTCACTGATTCTAGAACAAATTTCACTTTAATCCTTATATAACTCAATGATTCTAGAACAAATTTCACTTTAATCCTTATATAACTCAAGGATTCTAGAACAAATTTCACTTTAATCCTTATATAACTCAAGGATTCTAGAACAAATTTCCCTTTAATCCTTATATAACTCAAGGATTCTAGAACAAATTTCACTTTAATCCTTATATAACTCAAGGATTCTAGAACAAATTTCCCTTTAATCCTTATATAACTCAAGGATTCTAGAACAAATTTCACTTTAATCCTTATATAACTCAAGGATTCTAGAACAAATTTCACTTTAATCCTTATATAACTCCAGGATTCTAGAACAAATTTCACTTTAATCCTTATATAACTCTATAATTCTAGCCCAACTATCCCTTACTCAGTTCTAGTGTTTAAACCAATCCACATTTTCTAGGACAATAGAAGATGACACTTCTGGAACGCTCCTACCGTACCGGCTTCCAAAACCGGAGCACAGAATAGTAACAATGTTAACTACCATGCATGTTTTAAGAAGCTACTAAGGATGTTTCATCCCATAATGTGTTAAAGTGATCTAAAATACATGCTGAAGTTGGATGTGTACGGCTGAAAGACGCAGATATCGCAACAATGCTGTCAACCATGACAGAAGGCGTTCACTTATGTGGACTACATCCTAGTAATCTGCAGGATCTTGATAATGATCATTATACGATTTGACGCTCGTCTGAATTTGACGCCTCTTTTATTTCGGTGGTCCATCGTATCGTTTTTATGGTCGGCCTCTAGGTCTGACTTCACTGTAACTGTGCGGCATAGCTTGCTGTGGCATATTGTCCGATGGTAGGCTGCTGATGTGTGCAAACCATTTTATCTGCTGTATCTTAATATATTCCGTGATTGGGGTGCTGCCTGTTCTTCTTCTCTCATTCTGTCTCTTAGGGATATCGCTATCATTCTGTGCAAACATGCCAATTCAGCTGTCACAAGTTTGCGTTTGGTTTGTGTTGTCGTTGCCCATGTTTGGCTTTGGTAGCACAGCGTTGGTATAACGATCGTTTTGAAAAGTGTTATTTTGGTGTTTAAATCTACATTTTTGTTTCTTAAGATTGGTGTCATTTGTTCTAAGGCTTGGTATGCTTTACAACATATATTGTGTATGTTTCTACCGCTCTTGCTGTCTGTTGTTTTATTGCTTCCTAGGGAAGTAAATACTCTATCTATACGATGTGTCCCTTGTTTACCTTGCGGCGTCAGGGGTGGAAGAGTTCTCTGGAGATGGCCTTCTTGTGCGCTGTTTGTAAGCTTGTTCCTGTGGCTCCTTTGATTTCTGTGATCCATCTTTTACATGGTCTGCCTCTGGTTTTATAACCGTTATGTCTATTTGTCATGGCCATTTGTGGCATGCTATATGTCGGTAGTCTGGAAGCGTGTGAAAACCACTTGATCTGCTGTCTTTTGATGTGTTCCAATACTGGTATTGTTTTGGTTATCTGTCTGATGTTATCGTTTCTAATTCTATCTCTTAATGACACTCCGAGTATTCGTCGTAGATATGTCATTTCTGTTGCCACTATTTTTCTTTTGTCTTGTGCTGTCATTGTCCAGGTTTGGCACTGGTAACACGGTGATGGGATAATAATAGTCTTGTATAATGCAACTTTAGTGTCTATGTTTACATTTTTGTTCTTGAAAATACGTGTCATCTGTCCTAGGATCTGGTAAGTTTTGTTGCATCTATTTTGTATCTCTTTACTGGTTTTCCCTTTACTCGACCTAATTCTTCCTAGGTAAGTGAGCTCATTTACCTGTCTAAGGTGCTTATCATCGATGGAGATAGTGATATTTCTTTCTTTCTTCGCTACTGCCATTATTTCGTTCTTTTCAGTGAATTCTGTCACTTGTTTAAGTCTGTTGTTTCCAATATATATGTTGGTGTTTCTTTCTGTTCTTCCCATCTTCATTACTTCGATCTTTTGTATATTTATCTTCATGTTAAAGGTTTGGCATGTTTTGTATAATCTGTCTATTTGTCTCTGTAGTTGTTCCTGATGATGCTACTAGTGCTTGGTCATGTGCAAATAGCTATTCATTTAAGTTATCCTTCAGATTGTTTTCTTCCGTTGTCTTTGCTACTTTGCAGGTGTGATCTATGTATGTTATAAACAATAGAGGGGGGGGGGTAGTACACATCCCTGTCTCACTACCCAACGAATTTGGAAATTATCTGATGTACCTGAGCTCGTTCTTACAACGCATTGACTATGGATGTATATTCTCTGACATAGGCTTATCATGAATGTATATTCTCTGACATAGGCTTATCATGAATGTATATTCTCTGACATAGGCTTATCATGAATGTGTATTCTCTGACATAGGCTTATCATGAATGTATATTCTCTGACATAGGCTTATCATTAATGTATATTCTCTGACATAGGCTTATCATGAATGTATATTCTCTGACATAGGCTTTTCATGAATGTATATTCTCTGACATAGGATTATCATGAATGTATATTCTCTGACATAGGCTTTTCATGAATGTATATTCTCTGACATAGGCTTATCATGAATGTATATTCTCTGACATAGGCTTATCATGAATGTATATTATCTGACATAGGCTTATCATGAATGTATATTCTCTGACATAGGCTTATCATGAATGTATATTCTCTGACATAGGCTTATCATGAATGTATATTCTCTGACATAGGCTTTTCATGAATGTATATTCTCTGACATAGGCTTATCATGAATGTATATTCTCTGACATAGGCTTATCATGAATGTATATTATCTGACATAGGCTTATCATGAATGTATATTCTCTGACATAGGCTTATAATGAATGTATATTCTCTGACATAGGCTTATCATGAATGTATATTCTCTGACATAGGCTTATCATGAATGTATATTCTCTGACATAGGCTTATAATGAATGTATATTCTCTGACATAGGCTTATCATGAATGTATATTCTCTGACATAGGCTTATCATATGCTGAGGAACTCCATTTGTCTGCTGGTGTCACCCATAGCCGTGATCTCTCTCTCTCTCACTATATATATATATATATGCATGTATATATATATATACAGATAGAGCAAAATCTTGGTAAACAGCAGAGACACAGAAAACCAGACTAATATCATGATGAATGGACACAAGCTTGAAGAGGTGAATACCTTCAAATACCTCGGATCCAGTATATGCAGCGATGGTAAATGCAAAGCAGAACTAAAAATAAGGCTGGAGATGGCTTTAGCGTCCTTGTCAAGGCTAACTGTGATTTGGAAAAGCAACATCAGTGTTGGAGTGAAAATCAAACTGTATAAGTTGCTGGTGCTTTCTGTTGTGTTGTATGGTTGTGAGAGTTGGACACTCACTGCGGACATGGAGAGAAGATTACAGGCTTTCGAGTACAAATGCTATAGACGAATTCTACGAATTTCCTATAGGGAACATAAGACCAATGTGTACGTAAGAAATAAAGTAGAGATGTGTGCAGGTGTTCAGGAACCATTGCTTTCAATAGTGAAACGACGAAAACTAGCATAGTTCAGACATGTATGCAGGCACAATTCCTTGTCAAACACAATACTGCAGGGAACTGTCGAGGGTGGAAGAAGCAGAGGAGGGAAAATAAAGGCATGGACAGACAACATCAAGGAATGGACAGGGCAAGATATTTCCACACTCATCCGCATCGCTGAGGATAGAATTCGCTGGAGGACTCTGTGTGCTGAAGCATCCAAGGTGGTACCCCTACGACCCTGAAGGGTTATGGGTTTATTGATTGATATTGACTGATGTATATATATATATATATATATAAATATATATATATACTGTTTATCCATATATTTGTGTCTATCTGTTCGCCCACATTCCTACCTACCTATCTACCTATCAAATATACATGCATCTTGCATCTATCTTTCATTTATAGCTCTATTTTTTTCCCCCATATATTTTTAACGTCTACCCTCTTTTCAAGTAAACTTACCAGATAGATCTTCACGTCCGTTTTTTATTTCTTTCTATTTTAATTAAATCTAGCTTTTCAAGTCTTCCTGATATTTAAGTAAACATACAAATCTCTGCTTTGATTTTATTTATATTGCGAAAAATAAACAAACAGAAAGTACGTCAAGAGAAAAAGAAAGTTCTTTGATAGTTTATACGCGCGTTTTTTGATGAATGAAAAAAGATAGTATGGAAGAAATGTTTAGTTCAGTCATAAAGCGGTTGTGCGGAGTGTTGGATCGCAAGCGTGCCTTGACGACTTCGCACCGATAGCGGCGGAGTTTCTCTTCACAGCCACAGCACAAACTTGTGGAGCTGACCACGTTAGCGGCGTACTCCACAGACGTACATGATTACTGGTTGAAAACTTGCTATGTAACCATAACCAGGCGTGTGAATATATTCAACTTTGATGCGATTGTCTAACTATATTGAGCCGAGTATCTGTAACTTTAATTTACAGTTTTACGTTGAGAACAGTTTTGTTAATGTGTAACAATCGGTGAGCTTATAACTAAATGACCATGTAAATCTGTTGTTTCATTTGCTGCTTGTAAAAATCAACTTACATTAAAATCAACCTTGTTGACACGTTTATTCACGAGAAATAACTTTAGCATAGGTTTCTCTCGTGTATGCCTCGGTTACAGATTTGTGAGTTTTGTGGATAATTATACCTTTAATTTATTATTTGTGAAGTTTGAGGTGAAAATAGGTATGCCGATCGTTTATATTTCTAGTTTTCGTATTATATGTCTAAGACAGTTTAGTTTGTTGATTACTAACATTGGATGCAGACTAATGGAAGCTTTCTTGTTTAAGTGATAACAGTGCGAGAAGTTGTTTATAACGCGAAGTTTATGTTATTTATTTGTTGATGGTTCGTCCTTCCCTTATTGTGGACATTACTTGTTCTGTATTTCATATTGACATGTTTTGTTTCATAGAGTGGATTCTGCTAGGCATCAAACATTTTTAAAAAGTGATTTTACGTTGTGATTATTTGTTGTTTTCGCACTGTACTCATAATAACTTTGTTTCATAGTGTACTAATTATAACTTTGTTTCATAGTGTACTCATAATAACTTTGTTTCATAGTGTACTCATAATAACTTTGTTTCATAGTGTACTCATAATAACTTTGTTTCATAGCGTACTCATTATAACTGTGTTTCATAGTGTACTCATAATAACTTTGTTTCATAGTGTACTCATAATAACTTTGTTTCATAGCGTACTCATTATAACTGTGTTTCATAGTGTACTCATAATAACTTTGTTTCATAGCGTACTCATTATAACTGTGTTTCATAGTGTACTCATAATAACTTTGTTTCATAGTGTACTCATTATTACTGTATTTCATAGTGTACTCATTATAACTTTGCTTCATAGTGTACTCATAATAACAGTATTGCATAGTGTACTCATTATTACTTTGTTTCATAGTGTACTCATTATTACTTGTTTTCATAGTGTACTCATTATTACTTTGTTTCATAGTGTACTCATTATTACTTGTTTTCATAGTGTACTCATTATTACTTTGTTTCATAGTGTACTCATTATTACTTGTTTTCATTTTGTACTCATTATACGTATTTTTCATAGTGTACTCATTATAAGTTTGTGTCATAGTGTACTCATTATAACTGTGTTTTATAGTGTACTAATAATAACTTTGTTTCATAGTGCACTCATTATTACTTATTTTCATAGTGTACTCATTATTACTGAGTTTCATAGTGTACTCATTATTACGCAGTTTCATAGAAGCGCAAATGAACAGCATGAAATGTCTCAGCCTTTTTATAGAATATTCTTACCAAAACAGAAAATAGTAGAGAGCTATTAGCAGACAAGAGACGGAAAGACTAGAGTATCATTTCTTGACAATCACTTGCCAATCCCTTCAACAGAATATAACCACAGCACACTCCAGGGAGGGTGTTGGCTGTACACATATCCCAATGAAACTGTTGACCACCGCGTTTTAGAGTGTCCAGCGCTGGATAACGCCAGGAAAATGCCTCTTCTTCAAGGACCAGAGCAGATTTTTCGTTCGGGTGTACACTGCGACCTTTGTTCTGGTTTTCAGGTATTACCAAACCTTTGCAGTGTGATTTGTAGAATTTATATTTAAAATAGGGTTAGGAGTAAGGGTTAGGATCAGTTATTTTTTTAAAAAATTATTTATAAAAGTTATTATAAATGTGGTTTATGTCGGGAGATGTCATGGCATCCATTAACTTAATTGCTGTTACACGCGCAGTGTACACCTGAACGAAAAATCTGCCCAACAGCTCACAAACACATGCATATATCACACAATTGCATTTGAGTCAAAGTACATCAGCCTGTGGACCCGCTGGATCAGCAACCAACCATTAGCAGACAAAATCAACCTAGTCTATCTACAAATTAGTCTAGCGAGCAGGGAACAGCAGGCTGACATGATTAAACTTATTTCATTGGTTAACAATGTCTATATCTATAATTCTGTTTCTTATATAAATTATTGGCTAATAATGTCTGTATCTGCAGTGTTTTTTTGTGTATAAATTGGACAGTGTTTTCCATTTCTTGTTTTGTACCACAGAGTTTAAAATTCATATGTGCACCAGAAGACCAATATGTGAACTTAATGTGTCATAGATTTCATATTCTTGAAGGATATGCTCTGAAGTTTGGTATGCGTGCCCATATGTATACTTTTCTGTTGTACCAATTTTAAATTTTGTACATATATGACTGTTTAGTCTATTTTGTCAAGTTCTGAGATGAAATATGATGACCTGTTCTTGTCTGTTTAGTACACAGAAATCTTCAAGAGAAGGTAATGTAGGCTTTCATTGTGGTCTAATCATGGATTTCTTGTGTTCATAGCTGATTACGTCAGGTTGCTGCATGTTAGGTAAAGCTTGAAACGGAATAATGAAGTTTTGCTAATAACTAAAACGCACACAATGACACACAAACCGAGGTTTCGACCAAAATGCCTTTATCAAAGTTATATATGCGTATACATCTAAAATCTACAGCAAGGACGACACAACTTGCGTTCATTTCCGGATATCCTCACATCTCTCCAGACATTTGAGCGCCAGTTGTGTTATCCCTATTTGTCGTTTTTTTTAGAAATATACGTGTATGTAACCTTATTAAAGGTCTTTTGGTCGAAACGTCGATTTTTGTGTGTGATTATGTGTGTTTATAGTTATTACCAATACTTCATAACCCCGTTTCAAGCTTTACTTGTTGGATTTCAGTTTTGCTGCAGTGAGTACATATTGGTGCATGTTATGAACCATCCTTGGCCAGTTGATCAGCTCTCTCATTTCCTGCTATTCCACAGTGTGATGGAATCCATTGCTGTATGATTCTACACCGATATTGCACTATGGACAATACCCCTCTTTTATATCTGGTAGTTTATTGAATTTTATTGCTCCTATGGAACTGATTTTGCATATTGAAGTATTCCAATAGAGTGCGCTGTCCTGTCCGATGTTAACAGTTTCACTTCAGACGCACAAATAGCATTGACTTCCGTCATAGTTGCTGCAGTAATTCCGCGTTGGTGTATACATATAGTATCAGTGTTGCCATCTGGGTATTACATATAGTATCAGTGTTGCCATCAGGGTATTACATATAGTATCAGTGTTGCCATCAGGGTATTACATATAGTTTCAGTGTTGCCATCAGGGTATTACATATAGTATCAGTGTTGCCATCACGGTATTACACGTACACCACTTCTTCCATATTTTACTACATTCTCAACACAGTTTATCTACGGAGTTATCTGATACGATCAGGGAACAATGGGGTGACATGATCGATGATAGTAACACTAATCTACCTACTAACGAATCCAGATATCACGATAATATCTACTTGTATGTTTACCTCCCTATGTACCGGTGTGTCTCCTGTTTCTCACAACAGATGTGGAGTTATAGTGTGTACGTCCGTAGATAAAGAGGAGTGTGGGTTTAAGTGTTAAACCCTGAGCCCTTATAAAATGGAAACATAACAAATTATAGATAACAAAGAGAATCACAGTTTATAAAATATGTGTTTCAATCGCAGATAAAAAACAATCACAATTTGTGAAATGTGTTTTTCAATCAAAGAAAACAAACAATATCACAATTTGTGAAGTAGAAAGTTTGTAAAAAGACGTAAAAAATCAGTTGAAATATTTCAGGACCTTGTGACTTACAACTGAATTCTTCTGTGTTTCAGAACCTTATGACTTACAACTGAATTCTTCTGTGTTTCAGAACTTTGTAACTTGCAACTGGATTCATTTGTGGTTGTGTGATTCTTAAAGGACTTTGAACAAATCAGTAATGAATTGTCATCCAGGATTATCATAGGATGAATGTTACCAGAGGATTATGTCATACAAAATAAAAGTGAGTACTGTATAGTTAATCTGTTGAAATTTAGTTTTTCCTATTTTCATGTGGCCTTGTATATCTGTAGCCCCCTAGTTTCAAAATGATCAATGTGTTTTAAGCGTGATATATTTAATGTAATAGCGAATCAACAAAAACCACTGTTAACAGTCGTGAAACTTCGGTAAACTCCGGTAGTATGGGCACTTGATGACAAAATATGTTTTTCAATATGCCATGTAGGGTTGAAGAATACGAGGTGGTTATAAGAAGGCATGCATGGATAGCATCAAAGAATGGACAGGATGTGAAGTTTCCACGTTCACCAGGATGGTAGAATTATTGGAGATCTTACTGAACCAAATGTAAATAGAAACCCCTCTACTGAACCAAATGCCAAAATGACACCCCGCTACTGAACGAAATGTCAAAATGACATCCCTACTGAGTCAAATGTCAATATGACATCCACTGAACCTCATGTCAATATGACACCCCCTACTGAACCAAATGTCAATATGACACCAAGTGAACCACATGTCAATATGACACCCATTGAACCAAATATCAATATGACACCCCTACTGAACCAAATGTCAATATGACACCCCTACTGAACCAAATGTCAATATGACACCCCCTACTGAACGAAATGTCAATATGACACACCCAGGGAAACAAATGTCAATATGGTGCCCCTACTAAACCAAATGTCAATATGACACCCCCTACTGAACCAAATGTCAATAGAACACCCACCACCACCATGATAGGCTTATAAGTTTTTATTAGATTACTATAATATCAAAATGTTTCTCCGTATCTCCCTCTTCCCATTTCAAGTCTACATGAGAATCAGAGGGGCTCATATTTACCAGGCTAAGAATCACTCATCAAACGCATGCTATCTACATTCGGCTTGAGAATATGACAGCTAATCAAACTAATGTTGCAGCACTGTGTTCAAAGCTTGTAGGTTGGTCTTTAGTTATTGTGAAATCTTGCATGGCTAGTGCATTCATACAACTCCCGTCAACGCCTCAACCTATAGAAGGGCATTCAAAAGTTACATGTATTGCAACTATACGAAGCATGAAGTGAATCTATGATAGTATCATAGTGATAGTGTCAATATGATACCGTGTTACATAAAGTTAGAAAATGACACCAGACAATTCACGAAATGAGAATATAACACCATAAGTCTCACGAGCTGACAATATATCACTATAAGTTTCACGAGCTGAGAATAGACACTATAAGACTCACAAACAGTGAATATGACACTATAAGTTTCACGAATTGTGAATATGACACTATAAGGCTCACGAACTGTGAATATAACACTGTATTGAAAATGAATCGAGTGTATGATAAAGTAACGTTGCTATTCCAAGTTGAAAGCACCAAAGTCTAGGAATGAGCGAATCACCACAAGATGAATTCCAATCCCTATCAAAACTGTATCAATCAATTAACTGCCATGTCGAAGGGCGTAGGCGATCATGCTTCTCCACAATTCTCTGCCTCTTGTGTTATTAATAAGTTCAGTGAAACAGTATACCCCTTGTATTAACTCTCTATATCCGTTACGGCATAATCTATTAGACTTACCCGCCGAGTCGAAAATAGTAATAATTCTCAATGATTTAATGTAAAAGGAGGAACTATCACACAATAAAGTTGCATGGGAGGAACTAGCACACAATAAAGTTACATGGGAGGAACTAGCACACAATAAAGTTGCATGGGAGGAACTAGCACACAATAAAGTTACATGGGAGGAACTAGCACACAAAGTTACATGGGAGGAACTAGCACACAATAAAGTTGCATGGAGGAACTAGCACACAATAAAGCTTCATGGCTCTCTACTGTCAAAAAAGCTGCAGCATCTTGTGAACGGGGAGAAAATGCAGCAGCTCAACAGCGGAGAGCAATTAGAAAGCCACTGGTAGATCAAATACCATCTATTGTCGTCATCCCGCGTTTAAATTATCCAAGGATATTTGCCACCAGGATAGCGATTATTAGCCATCTACAAACTCATAATCAGGGACATAACTCTAACTGAATATCAAAAGGGGATGTAACAAATGGTCATCATCATCATCATCATCATGTGATGAATAAACAACATCAACAAACATTGTTATAAGCAGGTTGGTCTGATTGGCTACTGTTGAGGTCTTCAGCAAGAGATATTAATCGACATGAAACAGAAGTAGTTGAATGATGACATTATATCCGGATTATGTAAATTATTAAGAAAATCAGATCCCGAGGCGCCTCGTCGTGTTTGTTGATGTTTTAAGAAATAACAAAATCTATACTTCTGACGACATCGCATTGCAATGTTCAGCCAATGTGCTTGGTTCACTAACTGAATATGTCAGATACAAGTAAGAAAGTAAGTGTAGATATTCTATTTGGCTACACTAGTTAGTATTTAACTGCACACAGGTTGACACGTCTGGTCTAGCGGTTCTCAACTTGCTCTGGAAGGACAGTTTTGTCAAGAAGTCTTTGCTATCGTTATTAGACAGTAGATCGTTCCGGAAGCATCAAAAGCAATATTCATAGGCGCCAAAGCAATTTATATGAGGAAGAGTGTCTGATAAAATGTCTTTTAGGCATAGGCATAACATTAGACAGATAACCAAAACATTACCAGTATTGGAACACACCAAAAGAAAACAGTGATCCTATTCTTTGTACCCTGAATAAATAAGCCCAGGCCTGGTTGCAACAAGGGCATATGATGTGATAGAGCCTCGAAGGAGTATGAGTCTGTCTCACTCTTTTTATGTATGTCAGACAGTGAAGTTCTGCCCTCACCTCCAAATTTGTGACTTTCCTGTATTTAATTGATAAAATGAAAAGGAGATGGACGCCGCCAGTAAAATCTTCCGCACGCTGAAATATTACAATGGCTAATCAGACACATAGAAAAAATTGCAACACTCTTAATAAATTACATAATTTAAGACAATGTGTACATCTATGACACTGTATCTATGTTTCTTATTGCTTGTGTGACCTGATTGTACCGAGAAACCCTGCCATTTGTACGGAAGTTCACAATCTACAATTTATCATCCGCAATGGCTGCTACTGCGTGCAAGGTTACCATTTATTTACACACACAAAAACACAACGAATATGGATAAATGAGAGCGGATCATCCTCACTGAACGTCGACCATCGGTATATAGGTGCTGGGATGTCCTCCTCATAATATCCCTCAGCGTGTTGCGACTGGCCACATCTACCACGTGTTGCGACTGGCCACATCTACCACGTGTTGCGACTGGCCATATCTACCACGTGTTGCGACTGGCCACATCTACCACGTGTTGCGACTGGCCACAGCTACCATGTGTTTCGACTGGCCACAGCTACCATGTGTTTCGACTGGCCACATCTACCACGTGTTGCGTTAACAGTCTTCTGTGGTTAACCCGCATAAAGCTCTTGTTTGGCCACACCTCTCATGACATGATGTTCCTGTAGTCAGCTAAAGGTTGCAAATTCACAAGCGTTTGTTGCATCAGTCGCTCGTCCTACCTCTCTAAGGGTATTCAGAATAATAGCTCGGTCCATTGCTAGACCGGACTTTCGGTAGTGACGTCCATTGATAGAGGGTGTTCCTCTAATCAAGTCTGGGTCATTCCGTCGATCGTTGGATTAATCAACTAACATCGTAAAGTCCAGACCGATTTGTGTAACAGAAGTCAGTTCATTCTTACACCACCAATCTCTTGAATGGATACCTGCAGGCAAAAGAGCAAGGGGTAGTCCAAAAGAAACACTCAGAAGAACAATACTCAGAGAAAGTAAAACAATCAATATTCATACTATTAAAGAATTGCACAGAATAGCTTTGAACAGACAGAATTGGAGAGATCTGTCCTCTGCCCTATGCGCTAACTTCAGCGCAAAAGGAAAATGAATGAATTGCTAAACCGTTCCCAAGATTGATATACCAGGAAACCTGTCTACGCGTTCTTTTTCTCGGACACCCACATGTCCAAGCACAAATATGAATTTATTATTATCATAATAGACTGTTTCATTGACTCCAACCAATGACTCCAACCAATGACTCCAACCACTGACTCCAACCACTGACTCCAACCACTGACTCCAACCACTGACTCCAACCACTGACTCCAACCACTGACTCCAACCACTGACTCCAACCACTGACTCCAACCACTGACTCCAACCACTGACTCCAACCACTGTCTGCCTGCCCAGCCTTTCTCAATCTTTGTTAATATGATCACTGAATTGCTGAGAAAGCATACACGAGTTCAGGTTTGAGACTCTAACCAAGCCATTTCCGTGGCTACCGCCATTACTTCTTGATCACGAGATATTCTAACCAAAGGTATACTAAAACATACCAAACTGAGAACCCCTGAAAAACCGTAATAAAAGAGATATATTCATAAATTGTCAACAGCCTTAAAACATATATGAGAAATGTCACTGACTAAACCAAAGAGCTCAAATGTTGTCGTTATTTTTTTTTTTAATTTGCATTACGTTTCTCTGGTTTGTTTTGTATAAATGAAATAGCTGTAACACACCAGCCCATTCGTCACGGATCAGTGACAGCTGCATGGTTGTGTAAGAAATTACATAGTTGAGTCTGTATGAACGCATTCTTATCATCTGTGTGGCGTGTCCTTTACAGAACGTTGTCCTTACTACCACTCTGTAAGTTTGTCGGTTCTGTGCAAACTGCCCAGCTTCTTCGTGTCATGTTCAGGTCTCCGATATCTGGTGTCCATTAGTTATCATGATTTTCCTCTTGTTCTCTTTCCTTCAATGTTTCTCTTCGTGATTAATCGTTATAGATCCCGCCAAAGACAGATGTGTCGGGCCATTGGCGCAAATAAAACGGCGACACAATGCATTTCTATTCTCTGGACTAAATCCTGCTGGAAATCTAGTAGGACAATTGTCCTGTTACAAGAGAGATCTGACGGGAGTTTGAGAATGAACGTTGAAGAAGAAGAAGAATCGTTATAGATAATTGTGTTTCTTTATATGTCCGAAATATGTTAGCTTACTATTTTTAATAGTTTTGAGGGGCCAGTCTTTTTCTTTGTTCGGGTATTTTCTGACGACCCCGTTGGTTCGTAGTTTATTGGCATTGTATAAGCCGCAGTAGTTTTCCATTGCTTTCAGAACCGGTTCTGATAGCTTATCAGTTACAGTACTTGATACCCCTTGAGCCCAATATGAGAGCTGTACAGCTCCCGGCTTCAAAGCCGTTGTCGTTAATACGATTCTCCATCTTCTCCACCAGAAGTTGTGTGTACTGTTGGGGAGAACATCCACTTGTTGAGTAGCTTCGGGTAGATCTGTCGTCTAGCCAAGAACGTGACCCATGGAGAGGTGTTGTTGTACACAAGCAGACACGTGGAGTCATACATGAACTAGACAGGAGTGGGGAAAAATTGAACGCATTCCTGAATTGGACAAGAGTGGGAAAAGATTGATTGAACGCATACCTGAACTAGACAAGAGTGGGGGGGGATTGAACACATTCCTGAACTAGACAGGAGTGGGAGAGATTGAACACATTCCTGAACTAGACGGGAGTGAGGGAGATTGAATACACACCTGAACTAGACAGGAGTGGGGAAAAAATTGAACACATATTAGATATTCTCATAGCAGGGCCACTTTCATTTCTCTATGGTCACTCGTAATTCTTTGTTAACAAAAAACAAAACAAAAAGAAGAAAAAAACACACACTCTCATATCGTCAACCTAGGCACCTCAGAAAATAAGTACCAGGAGTAATGCTCTGGGAAGGACGAGAAATGTTGCCATAAGAATTGTTGAAGACGAATCAAGCTAGTTGTTTCTTGTCAACTTGGGATCTGAGCACTTATGGAAACACGGTTTACTATCTCGCTAGTTCTATGAGGGAAAAAGAAACACGTTGTGCTATCTCGCTGGTTCGATGAGTGGCAAAGAAACTTGATGTATTATCTCTGATTCGATAAGGGGCAAAGAAACGATGTTTACTATCTCGCTGGTTCGATGAGGGGCAAAGCAACGCGGTGTGCTATCTCGCTGGTTCGATAAAGGGTCGTAAATCACGTCAATTGATTTTGAGTCATATTTGACCACCTCCTGTCAACAAATTGTCAATAATTCAGGGACCCCTCACCCCCACCCCAACTTTTCCTGTGTATGGTAATATTTTAACACCTCCATCCATCTAAACTAAAATTTTTGGACGCCAACGTTTAGTCAAGTCGCTCCCTCGTCAACTTTTACTCAAGCCGCCCCCTCACATGTCAAAAGCTGTCACATTATTTTTCATTTCAGACACCACCCCCTCCTCTATATGTTCACGTTATTTACGGACATCTCAGAATCAGTTTATATCTTTATATAACCAATGACATATATACCATTTTTATCTGTGCGTAACCAATGACATATATACCATTTCTATCTTTATATAACCAATGATACATATACCATTTCTATCTTTATATAACCAATGACATATATACCATTTCTATCTTTACATAACCAATGACATATATACCATTTCTATCTTTATATAACCAATGATACATATACCATTTCTATCTTTATATAACCAATGATACATATACCATTTCTATCTTTATATAACCAATGATACATATACCATTTCTATCTTTATATAACCAATGACATATATACCATTTCTATCTTTATATAACCAATGATACATATACCATTTCTATCTTTATATAACCAATGATACATATACCATTTCTATCTTTATATAACCAATGATACATATACCATTTCTATCTTTATATAACCAATGATACATATACCATTTCTATCTTTATATAACCAATGATACATATACCATTTCTATCTTTATATAACCAATGACATATATACCATTTCTATCTTTATATAACCAATGATACATATACCATTTCTATCTTTATATAACCAATGATACATATACCATTTCTATCTTTATATAACCAATGATACATATACCATTTCTATCTTTATATAACCAATGATACATATACCATTTCTATCTTTATATAACCAATGATACATATACCATTTCTATCTTTATATAACCAATGATACATATACCATTTCTATCTTTATATAACCAATGATACATATACCATTTCTATCTTTATATAACCAATGATACATATACCATTTCTATCTTTATATATATTTATACCGTTGAAAGCAACAGCAAACTACAGGAGTATTGTGCCAAGAAATTTTCTATGTATGTGGTGAAATAACATAATTTGAATTAAAGTGTTATAGAAGAGTGTTGAGAATACCATGGACAGCGAAGAAAACAAACCAGGAGGTGTTACGAACAATTAACGTCAAGGAAGGCTGGCTTCTGAACACTATATTAAAGAAAAAGCTAGCTTTTTTCGGTCACATTAAGAGACACGACGGCATGGAGAGAGTGTTAATGGAGGGGATGATAGAAGGCAACAGGGGCAAAGGCCGACCAAGACGCAGTAGGACAAAAGACGTTCAAGAATGCCTGCGCATGTCACTGGAAGATGCAGGGCAACTTGCTCAAGACCGCTGAGAATTCAAGAGATCCATAGGAAATACTACGTTCTGGACAGACTATGCCACTTGATGATGATGATATTTATATAACCAATGATACAAAAACAAATTGAATATTTATTAGATTATATGCGATATATAGTTTGGTGAAACCTCCTCCGTGTTGAAGGCTGCATCAACAGACATTTACTCTTTATATCTGTACGGATTTCCTGCTCTGCTGTAATACAGGGTGATCAAACCCGTTTTCATGCTGAATACGCTAGGCTGTATGACCATCCAGGAACTAAAGCTGCAGGCAGCGGACTGCATCATATGGAGAACCAAAACCTCTGTCCTATGTGTCGCTTGCGGCACAGAAGGAACTAACTAGCTAACTCTTGCCGCAGACCAATATCGGCTCAATCGCAATAGGTGACCGAACCATTTCAGTCAGTTTTTCAATATATTGAGCACTGATGTTGTTCCAACAGTTCTTGTAATCTCTTCATTTCTCACATGTTCTCTTCTTGTTCTGTTTGCTGCTTTTCTAAGACATCTCATTTCACACGTAGTAAGCTTTCTCTCTTGTTCTTTTGTTAGTGTCCATATTTGATACTGAAAACATAATGTTGGGATGAACATTGAATTTATGATTTGCCTTTTGGTTTCCATCAGGATAGATTTGTTTTTCAAAAGTGGTTTATAACTTACGTATGTGGCTTTTCTGTCCGGAGTACACGGCTAAAAATGACGTTTCTTCAATCAATCAAGTGCCATTCCGATTAGCGTAGGCGATCATGCTTCTCCACAACTGTCTCTTGTATTGTTAATAAGTTGGTGACTTCTTTTTGTGACATAGTGACAACCCACCCACAACTGTTTCTCTTTCACTGTCTCTGTATCTTCTGTCCTTGATCTTCTTCTGTGCTACATTTGAGAGATATCTTTACACGCCCTGTGTTGACGTCACCAGAAAGGTGATTATAGAGCAGCGGCACTGTTACATGTCATTCATACCGCAAGAAGCGGCACTGTTACATGTCATTCATACCGCAAGAAGCGACACTGTTACATGTCATTCATACCGCAAGAAGCGACACTGTTACATGGCATTCGTACCGCAAGAAGCGACACTGTTACATGTCATTCATACCGCAAGAAGCGACACTGTTACATGGCATTCGTACCGTAAGAAGCGACACTGTTACATGGAATTCGTACCGTAAGAAACGTATTGATGGGAGTAATAATTTGGTGTGTTTGGTTGTACCATCATATAGTGGGTCAAAATATGGTGTTGTTGGTTGTGTCGCTAATTGGGTTGCATTTTAAAAATCGGGCTGCATTTTAAAAATTGGGCTGCATTTTAAAAATTGGGCTGCATTTTAAAAATTGGGCTGCATTTTAAAAATTGGGCTGCATTTTAAAAATTGGGCTGCATTTTAAAAATTGGGCTGCATTTTAAAAATTGGGCTGCATTTTATTTTGGTGAGGTTTCTTCGAATAAATAATAAGAGAAAGTAGTAAGGGAGTGAATTAACAATAAGAGAAGTGGTGGGTAGGGGGAGTGAATTAACAATAAGAGAAGTGGTGGGGGGAGTGAATTAACAATAAGAGAAGTGGTGGGGGGAGTGAATTAACAATAAGAGAAGTGGTGGAGGGAGTGAATTAACAATAAGAGAAGTGGTAGGGGAGTGAATTAACAATAAGAGAAGTGGTTGGGGGAGTGAATTAACAATAAGAGAAGTGGTAGGGGAGTGAATTAACAATAAGAGAAGTGGCGGGGGAGTGAATTAACAATAATAGAAGTGGTGGGTGGGGGAGTGAATTAACAATAAGAGAAGTGGTGGGGGGAGTGAATTAACAATAAGAGAAGTGGTGGGGGAGTGAATTAACAATACTAGAAGTGGTGGGGGGAGTGAATTAACAATAAGAGAAGTGGTAGGAGGGAGTGAATTAACAATAAGAGAAGTGGTGGGGGGAGTGAATTAACAATAAGAGAAGTGGTGGGGGGAGTGAATTAACAATAAGAGAAGTGGTGGGAGGAGTGAATTAACAATAAGAGAAGTGGTGGGGGGAGTGAATTAACAATAAGAGAAGTGGTGGGGGGAGTGAATTAACAATAAGAGAAGTGGTATCGGAGTGAGTACCCGCTTTATGACTTGCTTTGCAGCTTTAAATGCCTGTTCGGATTTTTCAACAACCCGTCCTTATCTACGACCCTGCTTCCATTATTAAAAACATATGGCGCAATCAGTTTTGAGTAACTGGGAACCTGTAAGTCAACGTTCGATACACCAGTCACGACCAATGTCAGACAATCCATAGAGTGGTTTACCTTTCTTCTGTTTATGAAAGCGTCTTATAGTAACTATGACATACCTGTCTACCTGCTCTCAGGTGGGGTAAATTGATCTACCTTTGAATCCAGGTACGAGTCTACCGGTGATCACCTTTTGTCTGGTTAACGCTAGCAGCATGAGTCACATGAGAAGTTGGCAAATAGCCTGACAACTTATGTAGTTGGAGATTGCCAAACAGTCAGGAACATTGAAATGACGATGTCATCATATTACAAACTAGAAATCTCTGAATGGGAGATGTGATTTCATCTACTCTACACAACAGAAATACGACTTTCAAAACACAAGGCACTATTGGTTGTGTATAATCTACAGCCTAATTCAAATATTGTTTGTGTGTATCTACAGCCTAATTCAAATACTGTTTGTGTGTATGTACAGCCTAAATCAAATATTGTTTGTGTGTATGTACAGCCTAAATCAAATATTGTTTGTGTGTATGTACAGCCTAAATCAAATATTGTTTGTGTGTATCTACAGCCTAAATCAAATATTGTTTGTGTGTATGTACAGCCTAAATCAAATATTGTTTGTGTGTATCTACAGCCTAATTCAAATATTGTTTGTGTGTAATCTACAGCCTAAATCAAATATTGTTTGTGTGTAATCTACAGCCTAAATCAAATATTGTTTGTGTGTAATCTACAGCCTAAATCAAATATTGTTTGTGTGTATCTACAGCCTAATTCAAATATTGTTTGTGTGTAATCTACAGCCTAAATCAAACATTGTTGTTTGTATCTGCACCCTAATTCAACTACTGTTTGTGTGCATCCATGTCTAATTCAAATACATAATTCATTGACACAAAATACAACGTAACGCATTTCCATTCTCTGGACTACATCCTGATGGACTACATCCTGATGGACTACATCCTGATGGACTACATCCTGATGGACTACATCCGGATGGACTACATCCTGATGGACTACTTCCTGATGGAAATCTTGTTCAATCTCGGTTCTACTACAAGAGAAATCAGCGGGAGTTTGAGAATGAACTAAATCACTAAAATGTGCTAAAAAGAGGTTTAGAATTGACTTCACTGTACTTAGAGTTTCCCAAAACCTACTCTGTCCCTCTCAGAATGGTAAAACATCACCTACCGAAAGTGCCAACCATAGCAGGTAATCATTACTGAATCATATATGCTGGTACGAAAGAAGCAACTATCGCAGCCCGACTGCACACTATCAACATAACGTATTTACCCTCTTCGATTGAAATCACATGAAAACTCCACTGATTTTTGAAAACTGAACGCAGAAGTAACAGATCCGTAGCCATTAATCCGTAGCTTCCAGCAATATTCCATCAAGAATCTTCAAAAAATGCTTATGTAAACAAGTCGGCGCGGCCCGGTATTACACTTGCAACATCGTGAACATGCAGCAAATGGTTTTAGCCACTACGCCAGGATATTCTCAATCAATCTATAAATTATCCAGTATTGGCCAGATTTTAATTTAACGTTTAAAATTACTCACGTCACACCGCCAGACTTTGGTTTAATTCTTTCGTTATAACGCTGTTTCTTTATCTTACAAAATGTATTAAGCATATTCTCTGACGCAAGTTAAGCCGCCACAGCGTCGACCTGCTGTGCCAGTGCAGAAGATGTGCCAGACGTCGAAGCTCCAAACGTATTAGATTTCTGAAATTTAGTATATTACTTTAACATTATTTTTAAATTGTTTTTTTTCTCTCTTTTTTACTCTCTACCGTAATTTAACACTAATGCCATCCTGCCACATCGTCTGCGTTAAGTGTCACACTCCTGCAGATTATCAGGATGTAGTCCGGAGATAGGAATCTATTGTGTTATGAATCAGCTTTGTTGCGATATATGCTCCTTTCGGCTTGACACTCCCAACTTCAGCATGCCTTCTGGATCAATCTGAACCTCTATAAGATATGATATACAGATTCACACCCTAACACCTCCTTAGTCGCTTGTTACGACGTGTATGGCGGTAACAGTGTTGCTATTCTTTGCTCCCTTTCTAGACCTCCCCCCCCCACCCTTCAACAAACGGGTGGTCCTAACAATAATAATCGATTATGCAATCTGGCCAGAAGTTCGTGCAGTAGCTTGATTATGTGAAGAATTGGACAATCGCTTAAGTTAGCGGGCCGGATACAGAATGATTCACGTGATTTGGGCACAAGAACAAAAAGTGCACACTGATACAGACTCCCAGGGTATTCTGCTCTAGATAGAAAAGTAAACATAATATGATGTCTTCTGGTGTAATCCAGGATTGACATTGTGTTTGTTAGTATTCTGATATTTTCATGTCTGACTCTGTCTCGTATTGTTACTCCAAGAACTCTACGTTGACATGTCATATATGTTGTAACAAGTTTTCTTTTGTCTTTTTTAAGTTAGTTAGTTAGTTAGTTAGTCGTCGGATCATCATCACTGCAAATTGGACACGTCCATAGTTGCTCCGATCTCTCCTTGAGTGTATCCGCCATTACACTTCTGCTGACAGTACCGGTCCTATGCTGGTTGACCATCATTCTTCTGCGCCCTCTAAAATGTTCACTTCTAGCAACACCGCATCTCAATCCCTGATCTTTAATCCTAGCCATTGAAAAGGAATCATCATCCACATTAGTCTCACTCTCGCGTGTTATATCTCTTAAGGAATTCAAAACGTCAGTTTGATCCATCGCCCTGTGCCATAATCGCGTATGATGCCAGTTGGTCCGCTCTTTCATTGCCTCGAACGCCCACATGTCTCTTTTTTTTGTCTTTTTTTGTTAGTGTCCACGTTTGAGAGCTTGGTAGCATATGATGGTATAATGATCGTTTTATATAGTGCATTTTTGATGTCCACTTTCACATGTTTATTTCTCAAAATAGGAGACATCTGCCTTAAGATCTGGTATGCTATATGCATCTATCTTTTTTATTTGGTGTTTTCCTTATTTGATGATACGATGCTTTCAAGAAAAGGCAATTCTTTCACCTGTTTAAGTTGTTGGTCATTGATGAAAATAGCATTTCTTTCTGTTTTTGCGATTGGCATTACCTCGGTTCTATTCTGTGTTTATCTTCATGTGAGAGCCCTTACTTGTGTGAAGTCTTTCTGTTTTATTGTAGTTGTTCTTCTGATGTTTAAGATCATAATCAAGAATTATTGTGTTTGAAAACTTCATTACTATAATCACTCATTACTATAATCACTCATTACTATAATCATTTATTTCTATAATCACTCATTACTTTAATCACTCATTACTATAATCCCTCATTACTATAATCACCCATTACTATACTCACTAATTATTATAATCCATCATTACTATAATCACTCACTACTGTGATCACTCATTACTATAATCACTCATTACTATAATCACTCATTACTATAATCACTCATTACTATAATCACTCATTACTATAATCACGCATTACTATAATCACCATTACTATAATCACGCATTACTATAATCACTCATTACTATAATCACTCATTACTACAATTTCTTGACCAGTAGCCACCGATGCAACCAATGGCCGTCACGCCTCACCTCCAGTACTGTATTCCTCATGAAATTCTATACACGTACCAGCAAAATATTTCAATGACATAACAAGTGTAACAGTACCGCCCTTGTTGATTGTACCGGTTGTTGCCGCCCCATGCTGTGTTGCCGTTGTGTGAAAACTGTCTAAGAGGATTAGAAGAATACATGAGAGTGTAGTCTCGCTCTAAGTCTTTCAATAACACCGTGTTCTATTCTTTATTCCTTCAATCTTCTCTCACTCTATTTCATTCATATTTTTGTGGTGATATATTTTCCCACATTATGTGTTTCTTCCCCCCCCCCCCCTGTTGTTTCAGAGTTTGGAGTTATCTTGTTTTAGTTATTTCTTCTTTTACTTGGCGTTTCGCATTTTCTGTTTCTCTCACTCCTCTCTCGGAAGTTTCTCTCTCTCCCATATTGTTCCACTTTATATTCCTTACTTTCTTTCAGTTTTATTTTCTCTTACAAATTCATTCCCTTTACAGTTTCTCTCACACATATTATCTCACACTTTCTCACACACACATATTATCTCCAACACTTTCTCTCACACATATTATCTCACACTTTCTCACACACATTATTTCACACACATTATCTCACACACATTATCTCACACACATTATCTCACACACATTATCTTCCACACTTTCACGCTTGATGTCACTTCCTCTCTCCCAATTTATCGTCACAACTACACATTTCCCAAGCTTTCATCTATTTCTATCTCATTGACTCTCTCTTGACTCTTCTCTCTATCGCTCAGAGAACTATGGCTGCATCTTTGATCACCGGAGAAGTGTGTATCACACCATCTAAAGATATTCTTATCCGCCCTAGTGTCCTTCCACTCTCCCTCTTTCCCTACCTTTCTCCCTTTCCCTACTTCTCTCTCTCTCTTTCGGTTTCTCTCTACATATCTATGTATCTCTTCTCTTTCTCTCGTTCTATCTATCTTTCCATCTCTCTCTTTTTCCCCTCTCCATTTTTGTTTCTGATTTCTCTCTTCTTTCTTTCTCTCTCTCAGAGTACGACATACGAGCAGACGGGGCGTACATTTGACATACAATGCTATAAGTAATTTCTCACAATTCTATCAAACCCCTCTCCCCCCAGTCTGTCCCTGATAATGTCTGTCAATCTATCTAATTTATGCCTAATCTGTCCTCCTGTCTTGTTCATATTTTCTCTGTGTATATCTTCAATTCAGGTTCAGTATCAGCTTGTTGTCTTTATCTACCTGTGTTTCTTGAATCTGTTTCTCTCTACCTGTGTTTCTTGAATCTGTTTCTCTATCTCTCTGTCTCTCTCTCTCTCTACGTGTGTGTGTGTGTGTGTGTGTGCGTGTATCTGCTACCTGTAAGTGTTTATGTCTCCGATCCACGTGTGTCTATATCTGGTGCCAACGTGCATACGGGACTTGTGTATATGTGTACAGGTAATCAAGTTTACCATGTATGTGTCTTGTACTTACCTGGATGTGACATATGATTATCTCTGAATGTGACATGTGATTTTCTCTGAATGTGACATGTGATTTATTACCTGTGTATGTGATATGTATATGTGACTAATGCCTGCCTGAGTTTGTCATATAATTACACGTATAACCGTATCAGTGTCTAGTATCTACCTGAGTGTACCAGGTACCTACCTACCTGTATATGTGTCTAGTACCTACTTGAGTACATCATGCACATACCTGTATCGGTATTTTCCTCAACCTGTATTTGGCATTACCTACCTGACCTACCTGTACCTGTTTTTGGTCTCTATGCGTATCTGTGTTATGTGCATTACTGTACCCGTGACTTGTCGCTACCTGTATATGTGTCTTGTACCTCCTTTTATCTGCACTGCACTTTACTGTACTTGTGGTTTATCCCTACAGGTATCTGTGTATCCCACTGTATCTGTCCTGTACCTTACTGTACCTGTTCGTTTGCCCCTACATGTATATGTGTCTTGTACCTCCTTGTATCTGTCCTGTACCTTACTGTACCTGTTCGTTTGCACCTACATGTATATGTGTCTTGTACCTCCTTGTATCTGTCCTGTACCTTACTGTACCTGTTCGTTTGCCCCTACATGTATATGTGTCTTGTACCTCCTTGTATCTGTCCTGTACCTTACTGTACCTGTTCGTTTGCCCCTACATGTATCTGATGTTACAACAATGAAAACTCAGTAATGGGAAATACTTTTGCCATCATGGCAAACATCATGACGAACATCATGACTAACATCATGACAAACATTATGATTTCATCATGGCTGACATTATGTTATGAACTGTTATCGCATGGAGCTAAGATATTTTCCCTCTATTATTATTATTATTATTATTATTATTATTATTATTATTGATTTAGTTTTGTTTTTATTTTCACAATTTCCCAGTACGCTGTGTTGTCTTGACATGTTATTTCACAATCCACCTTTGTTCTCTCTTCCAGTCTGCTGCTGGTTTGTTGCCATGCCGTTCAGTTTCTAGGAAAGAATTCTATGTAAACTTCCGGCTATATTTTGGTTCCGTTTCGTATTTAATTGTTCTTGTTTCCGGGTATGAGGAGCGCGGTTTGTAGATGGTGAGCTTGTTAAACAGCTACAGCTACAACTACAACAACAACAACAACAACTACTACAACTACTATTACTACTACTACTACTACTACTACTACTACTACTACTACTACTACTACTACTACTACTACTACTACTACTACTACTACTACTACTACTACTACTACTACTACTACTACTACTACTACTACTACTACTACTACTACTACTACTACTACTACTACTATTACTACTGCTACTACTACTACTACTACTGCTACTACTACTACTACTACTACTACTACTACTACTACTACTACTACTACTACTACTACTATTACTACTACTACTACTACTACTACTACTACTACTGCTACTACTGCTACTACTGCTACTACTGCTACTACTACTACTACTACTACTACTACTACTACTACTGCTACTACTGCTACTACTACTGATACTGCTGCTATTACTACTACTACTACTACTACTACTACTACTACTACTACTACTATTACTACTGCTACTACTGCTATTACTACTACTACTATTACTACTATTATTTCTACTACTACTACTACTACTATTACTACTGCTACTACTACTATTACTACTATTATTTCTACTACTACTACTACTACTACTACTACTACTACTATTACTACTGCTACTACTGCTGATACTGCTGCTACTATACTACTACTACTACTACTATTACTACTACTACTACTACTATTACTACTGCTACTACTGCTATTACTACTGCTATTACTACTACTACTATTACTACTATTATTTCTACTACTACTACTACTACTACCGCTAATAATTTCATATATCTAAAGACCTCTATGTATATGTATTATGCATTTTTTAACTTCCTCTAAAAGGATTCAAAGAATTCAAAAGTCGAAGAGGTAGGACTTTACTGTATTCAGTTTCACGTATTCACTCCGTCACTCTCAACGAGTGTACCACTTATAGCACGTAACTCCGCAGCTTCGAGCCGTAATCCACAAGGATCTCCGAAGTAATCCAGCTTGTAAACAAGAAGACACGAGACGGATTCGAACCCATGACATCTTTAACACAAGGCGAACAGCCACAACGCTAGGGAGATTGTATATATAATTTGTGTAAGTTTCTGCATATACCAGTTACAGGTACGTTTCTAATTTACCTGCATCTTTGTGTATCTACCTGAATCTGTAGGTGAGGTGTTCCAATGTCACATTATTCTACATTACTCCTTGTTTGATCTCACCATTAAACAAATTGGCCACATCCCAAGACATTCTTTGGCAAGGCATCCTTTACACGGATTCTTTTAATATTTTGTTTAATCCTTAGATCACAAGTTAAGCTGGCTAGCCTCTTCACATTTTTGTTGGAAATTATCTACGAGTATTTGTGTTTTTATTTTGTTGATGTTTGGTTGCTTGTGTGACGTAAACGTCACAGGAGTTGTGCCAGGGCAGATTTACGCCGATTCATTTTGTGCCAAGCTTGGAAAGACCTGCCAGCGTTGATTGTAGAGAAGCTTTATCAGAAACAGTGATCAACGCTCGGAGGATGTCTGTAATATTTTCTACGCGAATATCTGTGAATCCAGTGACACAACGAGTGTATATATGGTACAGGACCGTAAATATGTTGTCGAGTAGGTGGGGCTTGGGGGTTACCTTAAGTAAACATTTCATTCGTATGTTTTCGTGTTTCAGATCCCTATGTTTTCGTGTTTCAGATCCCCATGTTTTCGTGTTTCAGATCCCCATGTTTTCGTGTTTCAGATCCCCATGTTTTCGTGTTTCAGATCCCCATGTTTTCGTGTTTCAGATCCCCATGTTTTCGTGTTTCAGATCCCTATTATGATGGACTATTTGATGACATTTTTTTTGCAAAAAATAACACTAAGGGAGGGTTTCGTTTTCGTCCACTACGGCAAATTGCTGCAATGGCATCTACGGTTACTTACCCTTTACTTAATTGCTCTTCACATGTACACCTCACTCGGTCTCTCCTCTCCAATTTACTTCACATTTACACCACACTCGCTCTTTTTACGTTACTTCACATTTACACCACACTCTCTCTCTCTTTACGTTACTTCACATGTACATCTCACTCGCTCTCTTTACGTTACTTCACATGTGCACCTCACTCGCTCTCTTTACGTTACTTCACATGTGCACCTCACTCGCTCTCTTTACGTTACTTCACATGTACATCTCACTCGCTCTCTTTACGTTACTTCACATGTACATCTCACTCGCTCTCTTTACGTTACTTCACATGTACATCTCACTCGCTCTCTTTACGTTACTTCACATGTACATCTCACTCGCTCTCTTTACGTTACTTCACATGTACATCTCACTCGCTCTCTTTACGTTACTTCACATGTGCACCTCACTCGCTCTCTTTACGTTACTTCACATGTACATCTCACTCGCTCTCTTTACGTTACTTCACATGTACATCTCACTCGCTCTCTTTACGTTACTTCACATGTACATCTCACTCGCTCTCTTTACGTTACTTCACATGTACATCTCACTCGCTCTCTTCACTTTACTCCACAAATAATTTTTTTCTGGATTCTCTTAATTCCATAATCTTCTTCATTTTCAACATTCATTCCGAAACTCTCGCTGTATGTCTTGTATAGCAGGACCATGATCCTACTAGATTTCCAGCAGGATGTAATCCAGAGACTGGAAATACATAGCATAACCGATTCTTATTCGTTAATGGCCCGACACCTCGTCTTCGACGGATTTACTCCATATAACAACAATACCTCTTCGTCTGTTATTACTTCACTCACAAACACTTTGCCCTTTCCTTCAAAACCACAAAATGAACCTCCTAGCATAATTTTGAAGATCTATTGCATGTGTACAGTGATCGTACTCTTAGTTGTAGTAGTAATTGTAGTAATAGTAATGATGATAGTTGTGGTAATAATATAGTAATAATAGTAATGGTGGTGTTAGCACTAGATGCAGTATCAGTAGCAGCAGCTGGTAAAGTAACAAGAAAAGTGTTAGATAATATCCGACAAAGTATAGAGTGCTGCAGTAACATAAATAAGAAGTGTTCACAATATAGATAATGTACTAGATGTTACTGTTGCTAATACATACTAAATAAACTAAGCGTACATTAAATAAAATAACACAACAAAAATATGAACAAGGACTTATTCTACGTTGTCTAAGTGCAACATTTTAAACAAATAAAATAAGAAACGAAAATGGGAGAAAATATATAGCAGACAACGAAAACAATCAGGAAAAAAAGCAATTTCCTCGGTTTTACTTTTATATTTGCTCTTTCACTTTTGTTGTTCATTTTTTGTATGATCTTATTGTACTTGTCTTCTGTCGTCTTTTCCATTTTCTATTCTCTCCACTTTCTATTCTCTCCATTTTCTCTTCTCTCCTGTATTATGTTATTTTCTCATCTCTTTACGCTATGATTCTCTTTTTTGTAATGTTCAGTTTGTTTTGGTTCTGATGACTTTTTTTAGTCAAAAAGTCGTCTGTTTTCGTTGATGCTGTTAGTGTGTTGCGCACTTGGTTGCAACACTCCATACTTATTAATGTTTCCCCCATTATTGCACCAACTCTCATATCTTTAGTGCGTTGGGTTGTTCCCGAGTATTTATCCCTTTAACAAAAACAATGTTGGATAGCAGAAAAAAAACAGCAAAATAAAAATAGGAGTATAAATAATAATCAGACACTTTGTTTATTATTTTGTTTATTATTTTGTTTATTATTTTGTTTATTATTTTGTTTTCTTTATCGTCCTTCCATTGTCTCCCATTTTCGACAAATATCAATTCTTATCCCCCCCCCCCCATGTGCAAATTAGACCGCAACTTAGAATATGTTCTTTCTTCTATGACATTTCTCATTTGCAATATTTTACACTTGCTATTTGTTTAGTATTTATGAGTAACAGTAACAAGTATTACACTATTTCTCTATTGTTGACAAGTATTACTCTATTCTCTATTGTTGACAAGTATTACTCTATTCTCTATTGTTGACAAGTATTACTCTATTCTCTATTGTTGACAAATGTTTGAGAAAGTATTAATGTTACTGATTAATAATATAACTAAACAATAGAAATATTATGTCCGTGAGAACTAACAGAAATACATTATTATATTTGTTATCGCTTCTTAGTTCTGTTTCTGCGTCACTGTCCACCATGTTGGGTAGCCTCTGACAGTTGGATTATTATATATACCTAGCAATATCAGGAAGATGGTTAATGTAAATTATCAGGAAGATGGTCAATGTAAATTATCAGGAAGATGGTCAATGTAAATTATCAGGAAGATGGTCAATGTAAATTATCAGGAAGATGGTCAATGTAAATTATCAGGAAGATGGTCAATGTAAATTATCAGGAAGATGGTCAATGTAAATTATCAGGAGGATGGTCAATGTAAATTATCAGGAAGATGGTCAATGTAAATTATCAGGAAGATGGTCAATGTAAATTATCAGGAAGATGGTCAAATGTAAATTATCAGGAAGATGGTCAATGTAAATTATCAGGAAGATGGTCAATGTAAATTATCAGGAAGATGGTCAATGTAAATTATCAGGAAGATGGTCAATGTAAATTATCAGGAAGATGGTCAATGTAAATTATCAGGAAGATGGTCAATGTAAAATTGTAAATGAATTACGAAGTACTCAAATTTCAACATTTCTCGTGACTGATTGTGATATTGTTGAATCTGCGGTACAAGATCAGATTGCAGATGGCAGATCTGTCCCCCATGTCGAGTTCTTTATGAACTCAAACACCGTAAGACTGACTAAATACTACTTAATTTTCTCACACTCCCTATCTCGCTGTCGCCTACACGGGTACATTTGTTTAGCGCTTCTCGGTGTGGGCCATATCCTCCCGATGAGGCCACATAGACTGGGGTGTGAGAGGACAGGGAAACGTTTTGACATTGAGTGTCGAATTTCCTTCTGGGGGTGGAGGGTGTATTGGAAGGTGCCTATTTGCATAGTAAATAGCTCCATATCCTCAATAATTAAGTTGATATTGACAGTTAACTTGATATCGGCAAATAACTTGATATCGGCAAATAACTTGATATCGGCAAATAACTTTATATCAACAAATATTAGTTCAGCCAAAAGGGGCTGTGAACAAACATTGGTCAAGCTATCAACGACAATGTACAGGACGACAGTCCTACCCAAGCAAACACTGTTGCTGAAGTCAGATATACTAGGTCTAGAGGCGAACCAGCAACCATGGTAACATGCAACACTACAAGATAGCGTCTCTCAAAAACCGCTACTTTACAGACAAGATGGATACAAAGCCAGACGCAGACCATGCAAAAAATGGATTACAGAGATAAAAGACTCAACAAAAACACACATACAAGATTTTACTAAATTTATTAAAGTAAACCTCACCCGAAATATCACACAAAAATATACTTTCATACTTAGAAAAATCACCCACAAATCTAAGAAATCCGTCTTACTTTCTCAACCACAGTGATTAATTTATACCTTAGTAATCGCCGTTTTTGATGTGGTTTTCTTTCAAGCGTGTCTTCTTCCCTCGGTCTTTTTTAAACGTTTGATCGTTTAAGAACATCGCCGCAAGCTGGCACCATCTGTGTTCTAGTCAAGTGTGATCGATTTTCAAGGTGGTGTCGGAGAAGCTCGCGAGATACTCTTCTCTTAATTATTGGGAAATTTTGTGTTTTATGATTATCGTTGCGGTCATTTCCATCAAGATTGACTGTTTTTCTGGGATTTTTTTAAATAAAAAGATTTGAACAACGGAGTGTATACACTGTTTAGTATTGGCAAATTTCGCGGGCACAATTTATCTTTTTATCGTGTGTAAGCACGAATGTTTACATTAATAATTACGTGTTGTTTTTGTTTTGGCTAATGGAAAATCCAGTCTTCCTGATGACTAATTTGACTATTCTCATAATTTTCATTGCTCACTATTATTATATTTTGCATGACAACCAATGAAAATCAGAATTAAAAGATTAATAGCTGAATGCAAAGTTAACGGCGACAGGGGAAGAGGGCGCACAAGACGACGACCGTACAGTGATATATCAGATTGCTTAAACATATCTTTAACTGAGGCAGGTCAACTCACCAGAATCGCTGAGTGTTCGGGGAATCCATAACGAAAACCACGTTCTGGAAAGAATATGTCACATGAGAGAGAGAGAGAGAGAGAGAGAGAGAGAGAGAGTAATTGTAGCAGTAGTAATAGTAGTAATTGTTGTAGTAGTAGTTGTTGTAGTTGTAATAGTAGTAGTAATTGTAGTAGTAATAATCGTAGAAGCAGTAATTATTATTGGTGTTGTCTTCATTGTAGTAGTAGTAGTAGTAGTAGTAGTAGTAGTAGTAGTGATAGTAGTATTTGTAATAGTGCCAATAATGGAGTTATATTAGCGGTGGTGATGGCAGCAGTAGTAATCTTGTGTGTGTTATTTTAGTTGTAGATTTACTAAGGACGTAGTAGTGATGTTAGTAGTGGTTGCAACAGCATCAGGTGTAGCAACAACAACAGTTGTAGCAACAGCATCAGTGCTAGCAGCAGCAGTAAATATATCATAAATAACGCGTTTGTGCAATCATACACAATTGCGCTTTATTTACAAATATTTGTTCCTATATTCGTTAATTTTCATATTTGCGTTGTGTTACCCCAGCCATCGCATGTGCAGTACCGGGTTGTGCCCCGAAACCCTAGTTTTATCGCTTATTGTAATCACAGCGAATCATTGGCTATCGATAACATTGAATGAGCCGAATTAATGAAAATGATTCCTTCCAGTTCATATTCCTTCTGCTCTACCAGAATCGGCCATCTAAGAAAGTCCGTCTGTATTGAAATCTGTTTCCAGGTTGAAACTCTTTGACAGGAGAACATAATCTGTGTGATAAACTCCGTATTTTGTGAAAGTTATCGTTTCTTGAATCAACCCACTTCAGACTTGTGACCCCCCTGCGTGAAGGTCAAAGGGTTTTTTTTCCAGCCCTCAAGGCTTCTATAATTCCTGGGTGTATCTCAGCCACCTCCCTGTCACCAAGTGACTCTCAACAACCATACAGAGTATTGTTCGTGCCACTTCAAGTGCCTGTCAAGAGAGTATGAGGGATTTAGGAGGAGGTCAGGGGGAGATGCAAATAGTTTGAGCTGGCTGGGAATATGAGAGTGATAGGTTCTGGTAAGACAGAGTGAGATTTAAAGATAGTATATGCGAGCCCATACACTCGGGGAGTGGGTGGAGTGGAGTGGTGCTGTAGGATGCAAACGTATATCCCATAATTTGGAAAATATTACACGATGTTTAATTTAGTACAGGCAGTTAGGGAGATAATGTTGTAATTCCCTGCCTGATATTTCATATCATATATCTATGATTGCGCAAATCAATGATTGATGGTATATATGATTGTGCACTACAATGATTGATGGTATATATGATTGTGCACTACAATGATTGATGATATTTATGATTGTTGTTTTCAATGATTGCTGACATCTGAGATTACTGAAATGAGATTACTAACATCTACTTTATGATTCCGGACATTTACAATTGCTTATATCCACAATTGCTGATATCCATATTACTTATCCATAATATCAGACATCCATATTGCTTATATCCACAATTGATGCCATCCACAATTGTTTATACCCACAATTGCTGACATCCACAATTGCTGATATCCACAATTGCTGATATCCACAATTGCTGATATCCACAATTGCTGATATCCACAATTGTTGATATCCACAATTGCTGATATCCACAATTGCTGATATCCATGATAGTAGACATCAACAGTCACGGCGCATATAATGAACATAATTAGAAAAATCTCAGATATGTTTGCGACGTCGAAAATGTGACAATGTAATAGTACCACTGTCAAATAGCATGCATGATGACCCAGAAACCATACTGAAGCCGGGTCTGTCAAATCAAACACGCAATATATCGCAGCCAAGCTGTAAAGTATGACACAGCACAATCCGTTGTCCGAGCTACATCCTGCTAATCTACAGGAGTTTGAGAAAGAACACACTACATGAAGATGAAGAACGGTGGATTTTCTTACAAATATCACATATTAGATAGTAATCATTCAAGTAATACTAAATATTAATATTGACAAGATTTATACGCTTTTAAAATAACTGCAGACAGATATAATTTTATACTACATTTTGTCACTTTGTAAGATATATATATATATAATCAAATTAGAATTTGTCAGTAATGTATGCATTCGATTCGCCACTGGTTAGATGTATCAATTGAAAAAAACGGATATATCGCAGCAGGATACGGATAGCAATGCAAAGTTTTCCGTTCTGTGTAATATATCTTGCTATGGAGCGTAACTCAAAAAAAGGAAATAAAAGGATCCAGAGGCACTTCGGACTGACTGTACTGTACTCTGATTTTTCCATTTATATTTGGTCATCTAAACAATGCAACATTCCTCCTGCTCAGTGTACCGCTCATAGCACGTAACTCCTTATCTTCAGTCAAAATCATTGAAGATCACACAAAAAACGCAACTTGTAAGTTCGACGTCAAAAAGAAGAATTAGAACCTCCAACCTCGTAAGTTTAAGGCAGACGACTTAACCTCTACGCCACGCTGTTCCACACGAACAAACACAGCAGAAGAATATATAGATACATTACAGAGCAACGTATATTTTAGAATCGTATAAATTATCTGTCTCCATGGTAACTAGTGATATTCTTTACTTCCTTAGTAACGTATATAAACAGACTCGTTTTCTCATAGCAACCCTTTAAAAGTGCGCTCACGACTTTTAGAAGCTGAGAACCGTTGTAACGGGCCGCGTTCCACTTAGCGTAGTGTTATGCTTGCTGTTGACTCTTTCAGTTTGTCTTGCTACCAGTGGAGTGCCTTAGTGTTTGCTGTCATTTATTTCTGACAGTTCCTGACACCCTGGTCTACCTCGACAGATTTTTTATTTAATATCAAGCTGTCGGATAGATACCATTGACTGATAAATTAGTTTTTTCTTGTGTCATTCCGAGTTTATGCTGGCGATAGCGGTGCAGGATAATTTACTAAAAGTAAGTATTTTTATATTGTACTAAAAGTAGCTTCGATAATGTACTAAAAAAGTAAGTATTTTTGATATTGTAGCAAAAGTAAGTATTTTTGATAGTGTACTAAAAGTAAGTATTTTTGATATTGTAGCAAAAGTAAGTATTTTTATATTGTAGCAAAAGTAAGTATTTTTGATAGTGTACTAAAAGTAAGTATTTTTTATATTGTAGCAACAGTAAGCATTTTTATATTGTACTAAAAGTAAGTATTTTTATATTGTAGCAAAAGTAAGTATTTTTTATATTGTAACAAAAGTAAGTATTTTTTATATTGTAACAAAAGTAAGTATTTTTTATATTGTAGCAAAAGTAAGCATTTTTATATTGTACTAAAAGTAAGTATTTTTATATTGTAGCAAAAGTAAGTATTTTTTATATTGTACTAAAAGTAAGTATTTTTGATATTGTACTAAAAGTAAGTATTTTCATTTATGGATTACTAATTTCTTATATAATCATTTGATTCTCATCTTGTTCTTATTTTATTGAATTTTCCTCGATTTCCATCGATACTGATGTATGTTTGGTGTGTTGTGGAAACAGTATTTTTAAGGTTTCAAGTGTATTTGTTATATCATGGACACAAAGACGAACAACCGACAACGTCCGCAAGACTTGAACATAGAAGTAAATTTAAGTAGGAAGCCAGAGGACAATTTGAAAATTCTTGAGACTAACGGGAATTGAACCAGTCCATTCAACGGCACCAAATCGCCTAGCAACAACGCGTGTGCAATAGTTGCTAGGCGATTTGGTGCCTTTGAACGGATTGGTTCAATTCTTGAACATAGAAGAAGATTAGCTCAATATAATCAACAACACAAAAAAACAAGCTAACATATTTTGAACATGTAAAAATGACAATTGTTTAGGAAGCACCCAATTCGTTTTGTGTTATGATTTGTTTGCTATTAGTTGGTTACTATTTATATACATGGAATCGCCTTGGTTATTTTTGACATGCGAATTCAAGTTTATAAATAGTAACCAACTAAAAGGCAGATAATAATCACAATACGTAACGAATTGGGTTCAACTTAATTTAGCGAACAGGTCTTCTGTACCGCTGTCTCGATTCAGCCCTCTCCAAGCACCGCCTTTACAATGAGGTCATAGTGTATGTGTCAAAGGTTATCAGTTTAACTCTGTTGGTGGTTTGTTGAGCTTGTGGCATGTCGAGAGTAGGTTTTATCTGTTAACTTGTGATTATTGAGGGAACATCTGTCGTTATTATGTGTTTGTTGTTGTCTCATAACTTGTGATTCACAGGGAACATCTGTCGTTATTATCTGTTTGTTGTTGTCTCTTGACTTGTGATTCACAGGGAACATCTGTCGTTATTATGTGTTTGTTGTTGTCTCTTGACTTGTGATTGATTGGGGAGCATTTGTCATGTGACATATTCTTTCCAGAACGTTGTCTTCACAACGAACTCTCTGAACTCCTCTCTGTCTTGGGCGATGTGGCTTGCATTTTCTAGCGATGTATTCATGTTATCTTTAATATCGTCAGTCCATCGTCTTCTTGGTCTGCACTTTCTCCTCTCCCAGGTACTCTGCTCAATTATTAATCATTCTAAACAGCTGTGTCTCTTTATATGACTAAACAGACGTAGTTTTCTTTTTGTTATTGTGTTTAGTAACCAACACTCTGGAATCTTCAATGTGTTTATAATATCTGAGATACTCTCTGATACTCAAGTATCTTTCTGTAGCATTTCATCTCAAAGGCGTTGATCTTCTTTGCCGCAGTCGTACTTGGGGTCCATGTTTCACAACCATATGTTGCAACTGGAAAAATAAAAGTTCGTAACATGAGTACCTAGAAAAAAGGTTAGAATAATCAATTGGAAATTTCTAGGTCATTATTCCCGTAGGTTGCCATTACTTTCTGGAAAGAACAGCTGCTAATCGAACACCGTAAAGTGAACATCTTAAAGTGAACACATTCATTCTCGGCAGCCATATTGGCGGAAGTGACTGCCGGAAGAAACATCTGCCGTTATTATGTGTTTCTTGTTATCAATTCGCATAGTTTCATTTACCTACCTTCCCGGTTATCTATCTGTCTGTCTTATCCAATCTAATCTAATCTAATATAATCTAATATAACGTAATCTAATCTAATCTGATATAATCTAATCCAATTGAATCAAATCTAATCTTATATATCTGTCTGTTCCTACATAGCTACCTATCAACAAATCGATATGTCTATCTATAGATCTGTCTAATTACCAGCCTTCCTATCTACATATTTATAGATCTGTCTAATTACCAGCCTTCCTATCTACATATTTATAGATCTGTCTAATTACCAGCCTTCCTATCTACATATCTATATATATGTCTAATTACCAGCTTTCCTATCTACATATCTATAGATCTGTCTAATTACCAGCCTTCCTATCTACATATCTATAGATCTGTCTAATTACCAGCCTTCCTATCTACATATCTATAGATCTGTCTAATTACCAGCCTTCCTATCTACATATCTATAGATCTGTCTAATTACCAGCCTTCCTATCTACATATCTATATATCTGTCTAATTACCAGCCTTCCTATTTACATATCTATATATCTGTCTAATTACCAGCCTTCCTATCTACATATCTATATATCTGTCTAATTACCAGCCTTCCTATCTACATATCTATATATCTGTCTAATTACCAGCCTTCCTATCTACATATCTATATATATGTCTAATTACCAGCCTTCCTATCTACATATCTATATATCTGTCTAATTACCAGCCTTCCTATCTACATATCTATATATCTGTCTAATTACCAGCCTTCCTATCTACATATCTATAGATCTGTCTAATTACCAGCCTTCCTATCTACATATCTATATATCTGTCTAATTACCAGCCTTCCTATCTACATATCTATAGATCTGTCTAATTACCAGCCTTCCTATTTATATATCGATACATCTGTCTAATTGCCTGCTTTTCTATCAATATATGCATGAATTTAACTATCCGTCTGTCTATCTACCTATCTAGTCTCTGAATCTATCTATCTGTTTGTCTGCGTACATGTATCTCCTGACATAAACTACGGGTAGTTCACAAATAGCACATAAAATCTCGCTCCTTTGCTGCAAATATCTTTCAAAGCTCACCCCCCCCCCCATCCTGGTTGCTCAGGTCACACCCGTACAGTTCCACACAGTACATCAGTTACCAACCGTAGTTAAAGAAGGCAGACGATTTATGATATATAGTCTTGTTCCATCACTCAGGCGGATTTCTCAATGGGTATATTGGTCTCGTATCAGACACGTGTGCTGTGTGGACGTATGTTGTGTGTCAAGAAATGACGGAACGTGAGTACAAACACATGCTTGTTCTTAGTTATAGGTAACACGAGCACTAACCGAGTGTGATTGTACGAGGGCGGTACAATTTTAGGGCAACGTCTATCTGTCAGGTCAGTGGTTCTCGAAATATTGGCCATGGAAGGCCCAAGTGTTGTTAATTTCTTGGGTTTTTATTGTAGATATTGTGAGATGGATTAGCGCGTGACTACTCACCCCCCCCCCCCCCCCAAAAAAAAAACAGAATCAAAATAAAGCAGAATGAGCCTTGTTACGTGATGTTTTTTTTATTCTGTTTATTTAATTTACGTGATGTTTTTTATTCTGTTTATCTAATTTACGTGATGTTTTTTATTCTGTTTATCTAATTTACGTGATGTTTTTTATTCTGTTTTATCTAATGTACGTGATGTTTTTTAGTCTGTTTGTCTAATTTATCTATCGATTCACTAAAACCCTTTGTGGCCTTTCAGCGTCAGGGGTAGGAGAGTTTTCTGGAGACTGCCCCCCTGTATACTGAGTATATTGTGGAATTTGTCGCCTCTTTTATTTCAGTATTCCATTGTTTTCGAGGTTGGCCTCTAGGTCTGCCTTCACTGTATCTGTGTAGCATAGCTTTCTGTGGTATACTGTCTGATGGTAGTCTGCTGATGTTTGTTATGATTGCTGTGATGTTCGTTTCTCACTATTTATATACTTTGTACCACCAGGGTATCGCTTTCCAGCGCCGAACAACGAAATTCACGGGAATAATCTAAAATCTGACCCAAAAGACTTAACTGAGCTCTGTTGGTAGAACTTCGGTTGTTGAGCCACAACAAATTATACCGAAGACATTAAACCTGAGAAGTAGACATCCGTTGGGGGGGGGGGGGGCGGGGGGCTTATGTTGATCTATTTCTAACCTACCAACAGAAACACGTCACAACACTACACTATTGCGCGTCACAACGAGAGGCTAATCACGTTAACGCAATCAATGAAAAGAAGGGAGTAGTCTCTCCTAGTTACACGCACAACAGGTAGTACTGTGTCCTGTTGTTGTCGGTAGGTCTAGAGTGAGATATGCCATGTTATGTAGTGAAAGATGACATGTTATGGGGTGAGATATGCCACGTTAAGTAGTGAAAGATGACATATTATGGGGTGACATATGCCATGTTATGGGGTGACATATGCCATGTTATGGGGTGACATATGCCATGTTATGGGGTGAAATATGCCACGTTAAGTAGTGAAAGATGACATGTTATGGGGTGACAAATGTCATGTTATGGGCTGAAATATGCCACGTTAATTAGTGAAATATGCCATGTTATGGGCTGAAATATGCCACGTTAATTAGTGAAATATGCCATGTTATGGGCTGAAATATGCCATGTTATGGGGTGAGATATGCCATGTTAAGTAGTGAAATATGCCATGTTATGGGGTGAGATATGCCATGTTAAGTAGTGAAATATGCCATGTTATGGGGTGAGATATGCCATGTTAAGTAGTGAAATATGCCATGTTATGGGGTGAAATATGCCATGTTATGGGGTGAGATATGCCATGTTAAGTAGTGAAATATGCCATGTTATGGGGTGAGATATGCCACGTTAAGGAGTGAAATATGTCATGTTAAAGGGGTGAGATATGCCAAATTATATTGCAAGAGCACTAAATCGCATGTTATTTACTTATTAATTGTGGCTGGGTTTGAAGAAGATTACCTTCCCTCCCCTCCCCGCCTCTCCCTTATCTATGTTCTTGTGTTGTAGACTCGATAATTGGTAACGTACAAGTCATGATTTATTTGCAAAGATATTGAAATTATGGAAATAATTAGCCCAGTCTATAAATTATAAAGGGTTATAAATGTGTCACGTCATTTATAGATAGTGCCTAGACGTTGCACGTCTTCTATCTAAATAGACTTCCAGGGGGGTAGGAGGGCATCGGTTACAGAAACGTTGCGCTAGGCGTTATGCCTCTGAGCATTAAAACACAACCATTCACGCGGTGTACTTGGCGAGGTGAAGGCGACTACAAGCAATCTCACGGACAGATAAGAAATAAAGTAAATTCACCTTACCAACCTTACCTGTCAATTTTATATTGGTATATGCATTATTATCCCTTTCTCTTTTTCTTTGAAAATATATATGTTTTGTTTATATTTCTCTTTTTTTTCTATAACTCATCTTTTTTGTTTCCATTATTCTTCGAATCTATCAATTTTTAAGTTTTTGGAACATCCCATTTCCTATTATTATTCATGCAATCGTTAAATTTTGAAACATATCCCGATGAAGTCTGATGTGTCAGTCCGAAAGGCGCAGATATCACAGCAATGCTGTAAACAATGGAACAACGCATTCCGTTCTCCGGACTACATTCTGCTAATCTGCAGGAGTTTGAGAACGAACGCAGAAGAGGAAGACTAAATATCATGAAAAGGGTTAAATTGTCTTCAGCAGTTATCATTCAGCAGCCATAGTTCAGCAGTCATCGTTCAGCAGCCATAGTTCAGCAGCCATTGTTCAGCAGCCATTGTTCAGCAGTTACCGTTCAGCAGCCATAGTTCAGCAGTCATCGTTCAGCAGCCATCGTTCAGCAGCCATAGTTCAGCAGCCATAGTTCAGCAGCCATAGTTCAGCAGCCATCGTTCAGCAGCCATCGTTCAGCAGCCATAGTTCAACAGCCATTGTTCAGCAGTTACCGTTCAGTAGCCATCGTTCATCAGCCATAGTTCAGAGGTAACATACGACAGGTTTAGTTTCAACAGGTATAAACAGCGGAAGTAAATATCAGAGAGTAATGTAAATCTCAGTGAGTAATGACGTAATGTCAGATGTAATCTCAGTGCGTAATGACGTAATGTCAGATTTAATCTCAGTGCGTAATGACGTAATGTCAGATTTAATCTCAGTGCGTAATGACGTAATGTCAGATGTAATCTCAGTGCGTAATGACGTAATGTCAGATGTAATCTCAGTGCGTAATGACGTAATGTCAGATGTAATCTCAGTGCGTAATGACGTAATGTCAGATGTAATCTCAGTGCGTAATGACGTAATGTCAGATTTAATCTCAGTGCGTAATGACGTAATGTCAGATGTAATCTCAGTGCGTAATGACGTAATGTCAGATGTAATCTCAGTGCGTAATGACGTAATGTCAGATGTAATCTCAGTGCGTAATGGCGTAATGTCAGATGTAATCTCAGTGCGTAATGACGTAATGTCAGATGTAATCTCAGTGCGTAATGACGTAATATCAGATGTAAACTCAGTGCGTAATGACGTAATGTCAGATGTAATCTCAGTGCGTAATGACGTAATGTCAGATGTAATCTCAGTGAGTAATGTAAATATCAGAGAGTAATATAAATCTCAATAAGTAATGTAAAGTGTAACGGTGTAATATTAATTGGTTGGTTGCTGATCCAGTGCTCCATGGGCTCATGACCTTTGACCCAATGTCATTGTGTGATATATGCATGTGTTTGTGAGCTGTTGTTTTGTTCAATATAATGTGTTCCATTTATCTGGACGTGGAGGAAGAAACATTTTCCTGATGTCATCCAGCGCTGGACATTCAAAAAGGTGGTGGTCAACAGTTTCATATGGATGAGTGCACAGACGACACACTGAAGTGTGTTGTGGTTGTATTCTGTTCATGTGATTGTTATGCTGTACATGTTGCGTGCGAGTCGGAAGATGATACTACTGCTTTTCATTCTCAGGAGGTTATGCTGTCTTTAGGATTTGGGCTGGTCATATATTTATAAATTTCCCTCTCAGTGTTTCCCATGGCCCATCTGTTCATCCAATGTGTTTTGTTCACAGATTTCAACATCATTTTAACTGTGTGCATGGTTGTTTGTGTATCTGACTGTTCTTGTTGAGCTCCCTTCTTCGCTAGCCTGCCTGCCTTGTCATTTCCAGGTGTGTTTGAGTGGCCAGGAATGCATTGCATAACAATGCTGACTTTTTAAGATGTAAGCAGCTCGTTGGCATGGTGATATATTTCAACTAGCTCATATGCTTGAAGAGCGGACATAGAATTTGCGTAAAAACCACAATGTTTTGGACTTTTGATGGAAACGCATCAAATATGATCTTCAAGGGGTACAAGGCAACTTCTAGTGCTGTTATTTCAGCTTCATAGTTAGAACATATCTCCCCACAGGCCTCAAACAACTCATCAGATTTCGACATCATATACCTGCTTTGCAAAAGCACATCAATGCATTGCTAATAGTATCTCAGAAGTACAACATGAAAATAAAAAAGTACAAAAAACAGAAGTTGTGAAAATTAGCAAGTCTGCAACACCAATGGTTATAACAATATCCACCATGAACACCTAAGTGAAACAAGCCAATGAATTTAAATATTTAGGCAGCATTAAGGCAGAAAATGGAAGACTAGACAGAGAAATAGAAACAAGGTGCCAGAAAGCAAACACAGTGACCTACCAACTTTTACCATTAACTTCTTCACCCACAGATCAAGATCGAAATCAATAGATAATATCTACAATTTTTCTACCAACACTCTGCTACCAATGTAACATGGTCCTTAACAGCCTCGCAGCAGAGAAAAATCGTCACACGTGAAATGAAGTGTCTGAGAAAAGCTGCAATGATTACTAAACTAGATAAAATAAATGAAGAAATTAGGAAAAGAGTTGGTATAATATCATGTATCGAACATATTGAGAGACAGCACGTAAAATGGTTCGGTCACATTATGAGAATGAATCCAAACAAAATACCAATAAGAGCATATAACAAAAGAATATCTGACCATAAAGCCAAAGGTAGACCAAGAAAACGGTGGATAGACAACATAAAGATAGTCTTGAACAAAAATGGACTAAATGCAACCATGGCGAAACATCTCGTCTTGGGACGACAGCTTAAGCTACCACCCCTACGCATAACGGCAAGTGTGAATACGATCAACCATTATTCACTTGGTGACAGACAATAGACAAAACAACCTGCTTTGATGTTGTCTTTGAAAGCAGACCCATCAGTGTAGCCATTAATCCACTGTTCTGGGTCGCTATCTATTGTATTCTTTGTTGATTTCATAAGACTTACTGGGTCGGAACTTTTCGGTGTATTATTTCTTCATTGTCTTGTTATCCGACAATGTAAAACCTGCGTATTATGGTAAACATTTTTATACTCTTTGCAGTTTTTGTACTATCAGTGAATAGTGAAACCAGTCCAAGTGTACATTCAGTAAATAACGTAACTTGTACAGGTGTAATGTCAATAAATAACGTAACTTATACACGCGTAATATCAGTGAATAACGTGACTAATTTACTAACAAAATTTTTTAGTGAATAATGTAACTTGTACATGTGTACACGTGTATTTGTAATATATATATAAATATAATGACACCGTTACAAATATATATACAAATAAAATAACACCGTTGTGTGTGTATATATATATATACATATACAATTCTGTACCACACGGCGCAATCATTGTTTGCGTGTTTGAACATACGAAATTCCAAAATTAGAACTTGATACACGCGTGTTATGTAATCTATACGATTGGGTAACAAGATACCTCGAAGTGTGTATGTATGGATGTGTAAGTTATGTACAATCTGTGTACGGTAGTCTGCCTGGTCTAAGATGTGCAAACATATGCTGGAAAAGAAAGGTGTCATTGATTAATTGTGATATGTGTGCAGTAAAACAAGGCACTCTATTCACAAAGCATCGATCACAGATAGAAATTATTGAATGGCTAGCTTAATTATTTTCCTGTCTTGTAGTTACATGATATGTATTTACGTATTTTATGCAGTGATTTGAAAATATGATCGGTGGGGGGTATATATTACTTAAAATATAGATTAATGGAGAAACGGACATGTATACTATATATATATATATATATACAAACACTAGATGTATGTATATGTGGATATATATGTGTAGCCATGGGTGGATGAGATAGATGGGTGGATGAGATAGATGGGTGGATGAGATAGATGGGTGGGTGGATGAGATAGATGGGTGGATGAGATAGATGGGTGGATGAGATAGATGGGTGGATGAGATAGATGGGTGGATGAGATAGATCGGTGGATGAGATAGATTGGTGGATGAGATAGATTGGTGGATGAGATAGATTGGTGGATGAGATAGATTGGTGGATGAGATAGATAGATGGGTGGATAGATAGATGGGTGGATAGATTGGTGGATGAGATAGATGGGTGGGTGGATGAGATAAATGGGTGGATGAGATAGGTGGGTGGATGAGATAGATGGGTGGATGAGATAGATGGGTGGATGAGATAGATGGGTGGGTGGATGAGATAGATGGGTGGGTGGATGAGATAGATGGGTGGGTGGATGAGATAGATGGGTGGGTGGATGAGATAGATGGGTGGGTGGATGAGATAGATGGGTGGGTGGATGAGATAGATGGGTGGGTGGATGAGATAGATAGGTTGGTGAATGAGATAGATAGATGGGTGAATGAGATAGATAGATAGATAGATAGATAGATAGATAGATAGATAGATAGATAGATAGATAGATAGATAGATAGATAGATAGATAGATAGATATAGACAAAATTAGACAGACATATAGACCGATAACATAGCGCAGATAGATAGATATATTGATTGAGTTACAGATAGATAAATAGATATATTGATTGATTGACTTACTGATTGATTGCTTAGAAGTACTGTGGAACGAACTGAAGACTAGCACGCAGACATATATACAGACATTCAGACAGATAGATTTTACATACAGATCCGGCTATAACCACAGTCTACTGAATGTTCTCAACTGATTACCTGCAAGCAGGCTTTGTTCCAGACTGGCCAGTCACCTGACATCCGCAACAGCTGCCGCTGGTCTGTTCCGTGTTTGCATTTCCGCGTCTGTTTTCTTTACATCTCGGGTCTGGATATGTCTTGAGAAATATGAGAAACTTAAGACGGACAGTTGGTTTTAGGATGAGGGCCTGGTCGAGCTCAGCGAGTGTGTTATTGTGAAAGGGGTTCATGGGGGACAAGACTACGGTTGAATGACAACGTGTATGATGGAGAGATGAGTACTGAGGTAGATTGTGTGAGATGAGTACTGAGATAGATTGTGTGTGTGTGTGATGAGTGCTGAGATAGATTGTGTGTGTGAGATGAGTGCTGAGATAGATTGTGTGTGTGTGTGATGAGTGCTGAGATAGATTGTGTGTGTGAGATGAGTGCTGAGATAGATTGTGTGTGTGATGAGTGCTGAGATAGATTGTGTGTGTGAGATGAGTACTGAGATAGATTGTGTGTGTGTGTGATGAGTGCTGAGATAGATTGTGTGTGTGAGATGAGTACTGAGATAGATTGTGTGTGTGTGTGATGAGTGCTGAGATAGATTGTGTGTGTGAGATGAGTGCTGAGATAGATTGTGTGTGTGTGTGATGAGTGCTGAGATAGATTGTGTGTGTGAGATGAGTGCTGAGATAGATTGTGTGTGTGATGAGTGCTGAGATAGATTGTGTGTGTGAGATGAGTACTGAGATAGATTGTGTGTGTGTGTGATGAGTGCTGAGATAGATTGTGTGTGTGAGATGAGTACTGAGATAGATTGTGTGTGTGTGTGATGAGTGCTGAGATAGATTGTGTGTGTGAGATGAGTGCTGAGATAGATTGTGTGTGTGTGTGATGAGTGCTGAGATAGATTGTGTGTGTGAGATGAGTGCTGAGATAGATTGTGTGTGTGATGAGTGCTGAGATAGATTGTGTGTGTGAGATGAGTACTGAGATAGATTGTGTGAGATGAGTACTGAGATAGATTGTGTGTGTGTGTGATGAGTGCTGAGATAGATTGTGTGTGTGATGAGTGCTGAGATAGATTGTGTGTGTGATGAGTGCTGAGGTAGATTGTGTTTGTGAGATGAGTGCTGAGATAGATTGTGTGAGATGAGTACTGAGATAGATTGTGTGTGAGATGAGTGCTGAGATAGATTGTGTGTGAGATGAGTGCTGAGATAGATTGTGTTTGTGAGATGAGTGCTGAGATAGATTGTGTGAGATGAGTACTGAGATAGATTGTGTGTGAGATGAGTACTGAGATAGATTGTGTTTGTGAGATGAGTGCTGAGATAGATTGTGTGTGAGATGAGTGCTGAGATAGATTGTGTTTGTGAGATGAGTGCTGAGATAGATTGTGTGAGATGAGTACTGAGATAGATTGTGTGTGAGATGAGTGCTGAGATAGATTGTGTTTGTGAGATGAGTGCTGAGATAGATTGTGTGTGTGAGATGAGTGCTGAGATAGATTGTGTGTGTGATGAGTGCTGAGATAGATTGTGTGTGTGAGATGAGTGCTGAGATAGATTGTGTTTGTGAGATGAGTGCTGAGATAGATTGTGTGAGATGAGTACTGAGATAGATTGTGTGTGAGATGAGTGCTGAGGTAGATTGTGTTTGTGAGATGAGTGCTGAGATAGATTGTGTGAGATGAGTACTGAGATAGATTGTGTGTGAGATGAGTGCTGAGATAGATTGTGTTTGTGAGATGAGTGCTGAGATAGATTGTGTTTGTGAGATGAGTGCTGAGATAGATTGTGTGTGTGAGATGAGTGCTGAGATAGATTGTGTGTGTGATGAGTGCTGAGATAGATTGTGTGTGTGAGATGAGTGCTGAGATAGATTGTGTTTGTGAGATGAGTGCTGAGATAGATTGTGTGAGATGAGTACTGAGATAGATTGTGTGTGAGATGAGTGCTGAGGTAGATTGTGTTTGTGAGATGAGTGCTGAGATAGATTGTGTGAGATGAGTACTGAGATAGATTGTGTGTGAGATGAGTGCTGAGATAGATTGTGTTTGTGAGATGAGTGCTGAGATAGATTGTGTTTGTGAGATGAGTGCTGAGATAGATTGTGTTTGTGAGATGAGTGCTGAGATAGATTGTGTGTGAGATGAGTGCTGAGATAGATTGTGTTTGTGAGATGAGTACTGAGATAGATTGTGTGTGTGTGTGATGAGTGCTGAGATAGATTGTGTGTGTGATGAGTGCTGAGATAGATTGTGTGTGTGAGATGAGTACTGAGATAGATTGTGTGAGATGAGTACTGAGATAGATTGTGTGTGAGATGAGTGCTGAGATAGATTGTGTGAGATGAGTACTGAGATAGATTGTGTGTGTGTGTGTGAGATGAGTGCTGAGATAGATTGTGTGTGAGATGAGTACTGAGATAGATTGTGTGTGTGTGTGTGAGATGAGTACTGAGATAGATTGTGTGTGAGATGAGTACTGAGATAGATTGTGTGTGAGATGAGTACTGAGATAGATTGTGTGTGAGATGAGTGCTGAGATAGATTGTGTGTGAGATGAGTGCTGAGATAGATTGTGTGTGTGTGTGTGAGATGAGTACTGAGATAGATTGTGTGTGAGATGAGTACTGAGATAGATTGTGTGTGAGATGAGTACTGAGATAGATTGTGTGTGAGATGAGTGCTGAGATAGATTGTGTGTGTGTGTGTGAGATGAGTACTGAGATAGATTGTGTGTGAGATGAGTGCTGAGATAGATTGTGTGAGATGAGTACTGAGATAGATTGTGTGTGTGTGTGTGAGATGAGTGCTGAGATAGATTGTGTGTGAGATGAGTACTGAGATAGATTGTGTGTGTGATGAGTACTGAGATAGATTGTGTGAGATGAGTGCTGAGATAGATTGTGTGTGAGATGAGTACTGAGATAGATTGTGTGTGTGTGTGATGAGTGCTGAGATAGATTGTGTGTGTGATGAGTGCTGAGATAGATTGTGTGTGTGATGAGTGCTGAGGTAGATTGTGTTTGTGAGATGAGTGCTGAGATAGATTGTGTGAGATGAGTACTGAGATAGATTGTGTGAGATGAGTGCTGATGTAGATTGTGTGTGAGATGAGTACTGAGATAGATTGTGTGTGTGTGTGTGAGATGAGTGCTGAGATAGATTGTGTGTGAGATGAGTACTGAGATAGATTGTGTGTGTGTGTGTGAGATGAGTGCTGAGATAGATTGTGTGTGTGATGAGTGCTGAGATAGATTGTGTTTGTGAGATGAGTGCTGAGATAGATTGTGTGAGATGAGTACTGAGATAGATTGTGTGAGATGAGTGCTGAGATAGATTGTGTTTGTGAGATGAGTACTGAGATAGATTGTGTGAGATGAGTACTGAGATAGATTGTGTGAGATGAGTACTGAGATAGATTGTGTGTGTGTGTGTGTGTGAGATGAGTGCTGAGATAGATTGTGTGTGTGATGAGTGCTGAGATAGATTGTGTGAGATGAGTACTGAGATAGATTGTGTGTGTGTGTGTGTGTGAGATGAGTGCTGAGATAGATTGTGTGAGATGAGTACTGAGATAGATTGTGTGTGTGTGTGTGAGATGAGTGCTGAGATAGATTGTGTGTGTGATGAGTACTGAGATAGATTGTGTGTGTGTGTGTGTGTGAGATGAGTGCTGAGATAGATTGTGTGAGATGAGTACTGAGATAGATTGTGTGTGTGTGTGTGAGATGAGTGCTGAGATAGATTGTGTGAGATGAGTGCTGAGATAGATTGTGTGAGATGAGTACTGAGATAGATTGTGTGTGTGTGTGTGAGATGAGTGCTGAGATAGATTGTGTGAGATGAGTACTGAGATAGATTGTGTGTGTGATGAGTGCTGAGATAGATTGTGTGTGTGATGAGTGCTGAGATAGATTGTGTGTGTGATGAGTGCTGAGATAGATTGTGTTTGTGAGATGAGTGCTGAGATAGATTGTGTTTGTGAGATGAGTGCTGAGATAGATTGTGTGAGATGAGTACTGAGATAGATTGTGTGAGATGAGTACTGAGATAGATTGTGTGTGTGTGTGTGTGTGTGAGATGAGTACTGAGATAGATTGTGTGAGATGAGTACTGAGATAGATTGTGTGAGATGAGTACTGAGATAGATTGTGTGAGATGAGTACTGAGATAGATTGTGTGTGTGTGTGTGAGATGAGTGCTGAGATAGATTGTGTGTGTGATGAGTGCTGAGGTAGATTGTGTTTGTGAGATGAGTGCTGAGATAGATTGTGTGTGAGATTAGTGCTGAGGTAGATTGTGTGTGTGATGAGTGCTGAGATAGATTGTGTGTGTGATGAGTGCTGAGATAGATTGTGTGTGAGATTAGTGCTGAGGTAGATTGTGTGTGAGATTAGTGCTGAGGTAGATTGTGTGTGTGATGGGTGCTGAGATAGATTGTGTGTGTGATGAGTGCTGAGGTAGAGTGTGTGGTTAAGATGAGAGAATTGTATAATGTGTGTGAGATGTATGATGTGTTAGATTGCGTGTGTGAGTTTTGCTGTGTGTATATTTATCATCCATGTACGTATATTTATCATCCATGTACGTATATTTATCATCCATGTACGTATATTTATCATCCATGTATGTATAATTTCCTATACTAGACAGAAATACAGATAGTGACTCACGTTTTTCATTGCCAGGGACTAGTCGAGAATGTTGATTAGAAAAATACAATCTGGCTGTTTTCATGAACAGTTGAGTCTGCCAGTATGGAAATCGAAGTTTGGAAGGAGTCATGTTCGTGCCTGGTCATTCGGATGTTCAGGGCAATTAGAGAGCAGATATGCTGGCGCGATCTGCAACTGTAATGAGCGACACATCAACGGTACGAGCTGGCAGAGACGGGAGTATTTCCGATTGACAGGATGAATAACTAAATTTATTAAGGGTGATGATTCGTTTTTCATGTGAAGAATAAAGAAGCTTAGCTCGAAATGTGGCATCTCCAGAAATGATAGAAAATAGATAAACAGTCATGTGCTTTGCAACAACCGTATACTGGAAATGCGATGATTCTGTGATTTTATGACTGACAGAAGGACCATGAACATCGATAAGTCAACAGAAACAGCCTCCTTTCATGCGATGATTCTGTGATTTTATGACTGACAGAAGGACCATGAACAACCAGAAGTCAGCAGAACTCGCCTAATTTCACCACTATATTTATCTTTCAGCAGAAAAATAAGAGGATTGTTGCTGATAGTTCCAGTGTTACTCTGATATTACACCCTTCTCTCTTCGTAATCTCCAGGCGACTTAAACAATAGGAACTTAAAATGAACACACAAAGAACATTACTGGTAGTAAATCAAGATAAACAGACAAACAAAGACATTATCAAAACGCTGCGACGAAGGTTATCGCTTCTGTTATCACATTTAATAGTGGAAACTGACAGTCTATTGTAGCACCAATCAAATCCTGACTTGACATCCTCGTGACTACTTGTCAATCTTCCTTCATTCTGGAAACTTTCAGAACTATAATCTTGTATAAGTGCCAAACTACAACAATAGCAGATTTATGCACATACTTCTTTTATTCAGAGTGATGTGGGATGGTGTATGTAGGTATTTGCAAAATTTGAAAAATCCTAGTCAAATGTTTTTGTAACTTGGAAATATTTTTGGGAAGTTTTTGATCGGAGAAAAGCAGGGTTACGATTGAGTTGTTTGGTTGTGTTTCAGGTGGTAAAGAGGTTACGATTGAGTTGTTTGGTTGTGTTTCAGGTGGTAAAGAGGTTACGATTGAGTTGTTTGGTTGTGTTTCAGGTGGTAAAGGGGTTACGATTGAGTTTTTTGGTTGTGTTTCAGGTGGTAAAGGGGTTACGATTGAGTTGTTTGGTTGTGTTTCAGGTGGTAAAGGGGTTACGATTGAGTTGTTTGGTTGTGTTTCAGGTGGTAAAGGGGTTACGATTGAGTTGTTTGGTTATGTTTCAGGTGGTAAAGGGGTTACGTTTGAGTTGTTTGGTTATGTTTCAGGTGGTAAAGGGGTTACGATTGAGTTGTTTGGTTATGTTTCAGGTGGTAAAGGGGTTACGATTGAGTTGTTTGGTTATGTTTCAGGTAGTTTCGATCCGAAAGGTTGATAGGTTGATTGAAATGCAGGATGGGATCGAATGTGATAAGTATTGTGAGGTTTATGAAACTGTTTCACTGGATGTTCACATTTTGTTTCAAAATATCGGTTGATAGTTTGAAGGAGTGAACGAGAGTGAGTGAGGGGTTGATTGTCTGAGGGGGTGGAAGAGAGTGAGTGGGAGTGATTCATAGAGATGGTGGTTGATAGAGTCAGTGATGGGTTGATAGTCTGAGAGAGTAACAGAGAGTGAGTAGGAGTGATTCATTGAGAGGGTTGTTTGTAGATTGAGCGAGTGAGTGGTTGACAGAGGAAGTAACAGAGAGTTAGTGAGAGTTATTCATATAGAGTGGTGTTGGTAGAGTGAAGGAGTGGTTGATAGAGTGAGAGACCGAATAACACACATGTCAACTTGAATCTGATGTCGGAAGTTGAGCGGTTGAGACAGTCTTGAACATGTATAATTGCGTTAAATCTTGTTTGATCAACCACAGAGAGGGTGGTTTATGTCAACTCCATCTTGAGTACCGCCATTGATTGACAAGTGTTGCATTGCTCCACACATTAACCCATCCACTCCAAGGTCCGACTATAAATGAACTAGATTTTCAGAAAAACGCTGCCAAACTGTCCGAAGACCGCACCGATAGTCATCCAGGACGTCACTAATGCGATATCACTTAGTCTGTTTAGGACTTAATAGTTTAAACAGCACTTCAGGCATCACACTTGCAGATTTTCTCACAGCAGGGGTCCACTCGATAGGTTATCTAGCGTAGATGTTTAGCAAGGGCTTCAAATTCCGCCTCTACCTGTGTAGTAACAAATTCTAAATTCCAAAATTTGTTATTGCTGGAAACGGTGTTATCACTGAAATTTTAGAAATAACCCCACATTGCCCTGTAAAAAAACCCAGGTAACCCAAATCTGTATAACTAAATATAAATAAAACAAGAAAGCATCTATCTATTTATCTATTTTTCTGTCTGTCTGTCCGCCCGTCCACCTTCCTGTCTGCCTGTCTGTCTGTCTATGTATCTATATATTTGTCTGTCTGCCCGTTCGTCCATCTGTCCCTCCCTCCTCCATCCATCCATCCATCCATCCATCTATCTATAAGCTCGTAACCCGTCAAGGTCGTAGAAGTACCACATTGGTTGATTCATCACATATAGTCCTCCAGCGATTTCTACCTTCAACGTTGCAAGCGAGTGAGAAAAAATATTGTCTTGTCCAGCCCGTAATGTTGCCTGTCCGTGTTTTTACTTAATGTTGCCTGTCCGTGTTTTTACTTAATGTTGCCTGTCCATGTTTTTACTTTTCCTCATCTGCTTCTTCATCTGCGACTGTATTATTCCATCTTATACCATCTTAATGAATATTACATTTGCTCATTACTACAGACAGTAATATTACATGGGTGGGCTCATTACTACAGAGAGTAATAGTACATTGGCTCATTACTACAGAAAGTAATATTACATGGGTGGGCTCATTACTACAGGGAGTAATATTACATGAGTTGGCTCATTACTACAGAGAGTAATATTACATGGATGGGCTCATTACTACAGAGAGTAATAGTACATTGGCTCATTACTACAAAGAGTAATATTACATGGGTGGTCATTACTACAGAGAGTAATATTACATGGGTAGGCTCATTACTACAGACAGTAATATTACATGGGTGGGCTCATTACTACAGAGAGTAATAGTACATTGGCTCATTACTACAAAGAGTAATATTACATGGGTGGTCATTACTACAGAGAGTAATATTACATGGGTAGGCTCATTACTACAGACAGTAATATTACATGGGTGGGCTCATTACTACAGAGAGTAATAGTACATTGGCTCATTACTACAAAGAGTAATATTACATGGGTGCTCATTACTACAGAGAGTAATATTACATGGGTAGGCTCATTACTACAGACAGTAATATTACATGGGTGGGCTCATTACTACAGAGAGTAATAGTACATTGGCTCATTACTACAAAGAGTAATATTACATGGGTGCTCATTACTACAGAGAGTAATATTACATGGGTGGGCTCATTACTACAGAGAGTAATAGTACATTGGCTCATTACTACAAAGAGTAATATTACATGGGTGCTCATTACTACAGAGAGTAATATTACATGGGTGGGCTCATTACTACAGAGAGTAATAGTACATTGGCTCATTACTACAAAGAGTAATATTACATGGGTGGTCATTCCTACAGAGAGTAATATTTCATTTTGAATTACGAGATATGAGTGTACACTAATGATATTACACGAACTCGTGTACACAGAGTAGTGTTATATGACCTCGTGTATTAAGAGTAGTATTACATGAGCTTGTGTACAAAGAGTAGTATTACATGAGCTTGTGTACAAAGAGTAGTATTACATGAGCTTGTGTACAAAGAGTAGTATTAATCTGGAAGAAGAATCCGTCAATCTCCATCTTTACTCTCCCAGTTCCAAATGCCGTTTAGTTATGGTGTTTCATTTGTATCAATTATTATATTCTTATATTTAATCGGTTTGTTCTGACATATAAGAAACAGAGTGTGTCCAGGATGTATTTTTTTCATCTGGAGGTTATGGTGCAATATTGTATTTCTTTACAGGAGAGTTCTGGTTTCAGTCCTGTGCACCGTATTCTAGATTAGACAGACAGACAGACAGTCAGTCAGCCAGGCAGACAGACACAAACAGACTGACTGACTTACTGATTGATTGATTGAATATATCGATTGCTAGTTTCTAAATTTTTTTGTAAGTTTTCATAATTTCATTATGAATTAAAGCTACATTTTATTGTATATTTCAGGCGAAAGTTGTATACACGAAACTTTATACATTTAAAGGTTTTCTAGCTTTGCCGTAACCTAATTAAAGCTAACTATAAAACTGGAGATTATATCCGATTGTTACGAGAAGATGTCTGCTTAACTTGTAGTTTTAGCGGCTTTCGGAGTTAGCGGGTTAATTGTAAGTTTTCGATATAACTAGATATTTGATTGTATATATCTGTGTATAGTGGCAGGGTACTTTTAATCTATTTTGGGGATAGTTTCATGAATACTTCATAATGGTATATTCAAGTTTTTCGTAGGATAACTAACACCCATTGAAGTGATTTCAAATCAAATGATAAAATCAGAGAAGAAACACATCAAAACGTCATCACAGATGTTATCAGAAAACGCCGTTGGTCCTACATCGGTCATGTCTTACGCTCAGATATCAACAGAATACACCACCAATCTCTTGAATGGATACCTACAGGCAAAAGAGCCACGTGTAGACCAAAAGAAACACTCAGGAGAACAATACTTAGAGAAAGTAAAACATTCAAACTATTCAAGAACTGCACAGAAGAGCTCACAAAGGAAATTGATGCTGATATTCAAGTTTAGTTTCACGACTAAACATATTAAAAATATTTTGACGTTTCATCTAAAAGGCCTTTATTAAGATTTGGACTAGCGAATACAGAAAAAATTAAACTGTACTATTGTCACGTGGACGAGCAACATGGTTCGCTGAAAATTGAATACAATACGTAATATAGCAGTAACATGTCGAGTCGTTGATATAACTGGTTAGTTTTTTTAAGTTGAAAGGTGCAGATATCGCCGCAAAGCTGTAAACAATGACATAACGCTTTCTAGTTTCAAGACTACATCCTGCTAACCTGCAGGAATTTGGGAAAACGAAAGCAGAAAAAAAGACGATATATATATTTGAAGTATAACAAGATAGCAAAATATAGACAAGTTTGGACAAATAGTATAGAGTATAGAGGTGATAAACTCTAGTCAAGTTTGGACAAATAGTATAGAGTATAGAGGTGATAAACTCTAGTCAAGTTTGGACAAATAGTATAGAGTATAGAGGTGATAAACTCTAGTCAAGTTTGGACAAACAGTATAGCGGTTATATAATTTAGTCAAATTTGGAGAAATAGTATGGAGTTGATATAATTTAGTCAAGTTTAGATAATTAAAATGGAGGTGATATAATTTAGTCAAGTTTGGAGAAATAGCATGGAGGTGATGGAATACATTCAAGTTTGGAGAAATAGCATGGAGGTGATGGAATACATTCAAGTTTGGAGAAATAGCATGGAGGTGATGGAATACAGTCAAGTTTGGAACGATATGGGAGCGATAAAAGCGAGATTATGGCGGCAATAATAAAATATTTTTAAAAAACATTGAATATATTTTATGGGTCCAGTATTTATGTAGCACGTGTGACAGAATTTCTGCATACTCTGTTGTAGCACGTGCGACAGAATTTCTGCATACTCTGTTGTAGCACGTGCGACAGAATTTCTGCATACTCTGTTGTAGCACGTATGACAGAATTTCTGCATACTCTGTTGTAGCACGTATGACAGAATTTCTGCATATTCTGTTGTAGCACGTGCGACAGAATTTCTGCATACTCTGTTGTAGCACGTATGACAGAATGTCTGCATACTCTGTTGTAGCACGTGTGACAGAATGTCTGCATACTCTGTTGTAGCACGTATGACAGAATGTCTGCATACTCTGTTGTATTGAATTTGAGAATTATATCAGAAATGAAACAGTCTCATAACCCTTAGGCAGAAACTACGATGAAACTTCACCGTCAGGGTCTTCAGGAATTGAAAAAAAAAACGTGAAGAATCTGTACCATGCAATTAGTTCCAATTGAACGACAATCGTTGAAGTGCTGTCAAAAACTGAATTTCTTGTGGTTGATTTCGTCTTTTGCAAATTGTCTGATTGTTTCTCAATTGCTGCAAATTTATTTGGTTTGACATATCATCCGTGAATTCTAGGGCGGTTCAACCCACTTTTATTGGTCTTAGCTTCACATAGTTTGAGATTGGAACCGACCATCTGGAAAAGAGGTTGTTGTTTTGCTAATAGTAATAAGGTTAATAGTGTGTATGTGTGCATTCTAGTGTCTGCCAATGTAGCTTTTAGCTCCTGTGGAGCAAAGGTCATTAGCGACACTCTTGTCCTATGTCTATATGTTGCTTTTATCTCTTATAATCTAGGAATATCCAAGACGTGGTAATTAAGCCGTTAGCTTTTATGGTCAAGAAATCGCGGTTCCGAATTCTGCATGCGACGTCTTTGTTATATCGCTGTTGTGTAGGTTATTGTCACCAGTGTTAAACATCTTTATATCGCTGTTGTGTAGGTTATTGTCACCAGTGTTAAACATCTTATTATCGCTGTTGTGTTGGTTATCGTCACCAATTTTAAACATCTTCCACTTCATTTCATCAAAAGAATCTTTTATTCCATCTGTTCCAGAAAAATTCCATAAAAATATACCGATTGTTAGCTTGATTTGATTGTTTTTACCTCAGAATATTCTAAGAAAAACATGACTGTTGTTATAATGTTTCTGAGAAATTCTCCATACACGCTAATCTCCTGCAGAGTTTTCTCATTGGATTAAATCCATGGATTATCTTGAGCCGATATTTGGTGGTCTACACTTGCCTTCCGCATCCACGTAGTGGATTCATCATAATCATGTGCCTGCGGTTTATTACACATTGAGTTGCCGTTTCTCTTCCCATGTAGTAGATACAAGTATTTAGTAGATACACGTATTTAGTAGATGCACGTATTTAGTAGATACACGTATTTAGTAGATACACGTATTTAACGACATTTACTTTAGGTATTTTTAGTCATCACCATCATGTGACATATTCTTTCCCGAACGTTGTCTTTGCAATTGATGTCCTGAACCTGACTATATCCTGTACGAATCCAATGACATCTTCTTGCAGTGTTTGATGTCATCTGTGCACATCCTTCTTGGTCTACCACTTTTACTACTTACTGCAATTCTGCCATCTAAGCTGCGTCTTTCCATGTCATTGTGTTTTTTTTAATATATCCAAAATATTTCAACTTTCTGTGTAAAATTGTATTGTTAGCACTTACGTAAAACACGTATTGTTAGTACTTACGTGAAATTGTATTGTTAGTGAAACACGTATTGTTAGTACTTACGTGAAATTGTATTGTTAGTAAAACACGTATTATCAATTTCCGCATTGTTCAGATTTAGCTGCCAGCACATGTCTACTAGTCGATGACAAGAAGTTGTTGTATTGTCATTTTTATTGTAATTTCGTTACTGATTTGTTGTTATTTTGTTACTGATTTGTTGCATTTCGGTAATCTATATGTCGTCATTTGGTTACCGATGTTGTGCCATTCGGTTACCGATGTGGTGTCATTTGGTTACCGATGTGGTGTCATTTGTTTACCGAGGTGGTGTCATTTGGTTACCGATGTGGTGTCATTTGGTTACCAATGTGGTATCATTTGGTTACCGAAGTGGTGTCACTTGGTTACCGATTTACATGCTTAAGTCGGATGTGTCCTACCGAAAGGATTAGATATCGCAGCAATGCTGTAAACTATGACACAGTACATTCCGTTCTCCGGACTACATCCTGCTAAACTGCAGGAGTTTGAGAAGGAGCGCAGAAGAAAAACAAGAAAGTTACCGATTTTGTTATCATTTGATTACCAATTTATGTTATTAGATTACCGCTGTTGCCACTTGATTACGATTTTTGTTTAAGCGTTGCCATTTGGTTGAGATTTATTTCGAACGTACGGTAACGGCGGTAAATATAATTGTTACTGTGTGTAGTTATTCAACCAGTCACCAGTTAACATCATTTATATCGTCTATGTACTGCAGGATTGTAGATGTACCAGCGCTGTGTCAATGATCACATCGCCAGGCTCAACTAGACTTGAACTGAACCAATGCAGATTTATGCCGTTCTCAGAGTGTGTCCGCTGAGTGTGTCCTCAGTGTCCGCAAAGTGTGTCCTCAAATTGTATCCCTAGAGTGTGTCCACAGAGTGTGTACTCAGGGCGTGTCCTCAGAGTCTGTCCAAGAAACGCTAACAACTTGCATTTTTTTTTCTATGAATAAATGTTAAGGCCACAAATTCTTCATTGACAACGCCTAGACTTGAAGTACCCACCAGCAAATCCGTGTAAATCTGCGCAAGAGGAGTTTTACGTGTATGAATGAACTGTATCTTTGAATTAGTTCTCGCCTGGTTGACTTCACACAGCTGTCGTCGCGAATCGTTGCACTTAAATTCTAGCTATATTGGAACCGGTGCTCTCTGTCCTGCCTAACCGATTCGTTTAGAAATTTAGTTTTTGATATTTGCCTTAAAGTTTGTTTCTCTTTTAACTTCTTTTGTTTATTCGTGTGCTGACTTCTGCACGGGGACAATTCTAGAAAAATACCTGTGGAAAACGCACAAGAATACTGCTTTCTCTTCTAGATCAGTGGTTACCATCAGGGGTCACTGTTTTTTCTTCTGAAGAATCACGAAGAAAAAATATGGACTATTTGGTAACAGAGAAAAGTCTTCGTGTGAGACATTGAAGAGTAACTATTTGAAATTAGTTGGACAATTTGCAATAAGAGAAATAAGCTGTGTAGTCGTATCTTATTTACATTGATTTCTTCTTCTTCTTCTGCGTTCGTTCTCAAATTCCTGCAGATTAGCAGGATGTAGTCCGGAGAACGGAATGAGTAGTGTCATGGTTTACAGCATTGCTGCGATATCTGCGTCTTTCAGCCTGACACATCCGGGGGAAAGGGGTGACATTGGCAAAACTTTGGAGTTTGGGCGGCATTAAAAAAAACTATGACCATTTTTGATATAAGACCTCTGCACTTATTTAATTGGGTCTTCATTCGTCACTTTTTTGTGTTTTATTATTGTCGTGATCGGGTGCTCACTAATTTTATACTCGGAGTCGCCCTGGCTATTTTTGTCATGCGACTGCAAGTACATAAATAGTGACCAACAAGACACACGACAATAATCAAGAAAAGGAACGAATGAGAAGGCCTAATAATTATGTGCAGAGGTCGTCTAAGGAGATGGTCATGACAAAACTCTCACGTGTAAGTAGGCCTAGTTCAAAAAATAGTCTGAGAACCACTGATGGAGACCAACTAAAATATTTATTTTATTGTTTATTTTTGTTTTAGTGGTTGGGGGCGAAAATGTTGGAGGGGATGGGAGAGGAGATGGTATGGCTGTAACAACAAAAATTACGACAAATGAAATGTGGCTCCGCTCCTCAATGGAGGCATTTATATGAATTTTGTTTAGTAATTGCGTCTGGTACAGAGCACAAAGACGTTTGTAGTTTTCAACTCTCGAACTCAATTAAATGTTCCCATGGCAGGTGACTCAAAAAAAAAACACAATAAAAAAACAACATGTCAGCGAAGTCCAGCACCTGGTTCTTAAAGAAATCGGACTATTTTGACTTCCAGGAAAAGTGGTTAAATGCTTGTATATTTTAAATATTTTTTTAAAAACCAGATCTTTGATTTGACACGTTATACACAGATTGATTTGTATGCCGGCAAACTGTGTGCGGATGTGATCCTACTAGGCTGGCTCTTATTTCATAGTGCCTGAAGGTTTGTGTTGAAATGACTTGGTACAAATGACTATCTTTAGGAGGATGTGAGTGGTTGATATGCACATTGTTTCTCATGTGAGGCGCAGTCACCATTGGTTGGACCAAATTATTCATGATTCGTGTGTTGTGGGGTCTGAAAGGGGAGCAAAGAACACCAACACTTTACCATTTCGACTAAAACGGCTATGGGAAGGATTGGACATCACCATACCATATTGTGTCAAAGTGACCAAGAAGCCATGCTGAAGTCGGATGTGTTAGAACGAAATCACAGATACAGTTGTAAAACATTGACACGAAGCCTTCCTATATTCGTATATCTGCGTCGTGATAATCTACAAAAGTCGGAAAACGAACGTAGAAGAAGAAGCATGTTCTCGTCCAGAACAGACAACGCGTATATTTCGAACAACGTGATTTATATTGACTAATCTGACTTTCTCATGCTTTTCATTGGATGGCGAAACAATGTTCTGTAATAAAACAACCTAACAATAGTCGCGTCAGCCAAGGTAAGTGACGTTATTTAAGATTTGCTCGCAATACTGTTATGTACAAAGACTTGGTTTGATCCATGTTTGTCACATTCTTATTGTACAATAATTTCTAGAAGATTCTAACTTATGAAAGAACGTATAAACAACAAGGAATAATATAATTAAACTCACCTGCTGCTTTATGAATGAAGACTCTTCGGTCAAAAGCTATTGATAGGCCCAAGGTAACTACAAAAAAGTAATTGTGCCATAGTTCCAAAGTAATACTTTTGAAAACAGTAATATTATATGTGCATAGTTTCACGAACATCACCACCACGGGAGATTGCTCTGCAGAGATCAGAAAGAGATTAGCGATGTTCTTACAAAAACATCGCAGACGAGAAATCCATGACGACGGGTAAACAGGAAAAAAAAACAAGTTACAACTATTACGAAGCTATATTTTTCCAGTGGTAACATATGGTTGTGAGACTTGGGCAATTACATCCGCAATGGAAAGGATAATATCAGTAATTCTAAGTGAAATTTGAAAGAAATGTCATAAAATATCATGTACAGAAAGATAATTAACGCAAACGTGCAAACAGAGCTGAACATAGAAGCACACTGGTTCATCAACACGTCCGCACAGAGCTGAACATATTTTGGACGTATAAAATATCACATGACAATATAAAAATAATTCATATGACATCAACCCAAGGTTTGCCATTTGATAGTGCGTGATAAATATGACATCAACCCAAGGTTTGCCGGGTGGTAGTGCGTGATTCATATCACATCAACCCAAGGTTTGCCGTTTGATAGTGCGTGATCCATATGACATCAACCCAAGGTTTGCCGTTTGATAGTGCGTGATCCATATGACATCAACCCAAGGTTTGCCGGGTGTTAGTGCGTGATCCATATCACATCAACCCAAAGTTTGACAGTTGTTAGTGAAAATTACTGGCGTAACAGCTTACTCAATATAAAGGTGATAAGTCAGCATAAATTAAGAAAATGGGTACCACATTAAACACGCCTTTGTTTCACCAAACCAGAACCTCGCCCGCCTGTTGCTATGGTTCGACTCGCCCGCCTGTTGCTATCGTTCGACTCGCCCGCCTGTTGCTATCGTTCGACTCGCCCGCCTGTTGCTATGGTTCGACTCGCCCGCCTGTTGCTATCGTTCGACTCGCCCGCCTGTTGCTATGGTTCGACTCGCCCGCCTGTTGCTATGGTTTGAAATTTTAAAGAAAAAGTCCGCGATCTTTCACGCACATCGTAAGAGGCAGCCAGAAAGATTTGGAGTAGAGGTGGCTGTCCCATCCAACAAAAGGTCAAAATTATCCAAGAAAGACACTGAAACGTTGTGTTTCCCAACGTGTGGTACACGCCTCACAAGGGGGACATCTAATTGTCAGGGGGGGGGGGGGGGGAGGGTATGTCGAACAAGTTGTAAGTATGCTTCATTTAGGGAATAATTCAAGTTGTGAATAATACATATTTATATATATATATATATATATATATATATATATATATATATATATATATATATATATATATATATATATATATATATATATATATATATATATATATATATATATATATATATATATATAGGCCTATATATATATATATATATATATTTATATATATATATATATATATATATATATATATATATAGGCCTATATATAAACATAATTGGGGGGGGGAGAGAGAATCCAAATTTTAGAAAGACAGGTGGGGCATGGTAAAAAAATCTTGGGAATCACTGCTGAAATTGGATGTGTCAGACCAAAAGACTTAGATATGCAGTCAATTTGTCAAAGACGACATAGATAACCCGTTCTGTGGACTGCATGCTGCTAACCGAATGGAGTTCGAGAAACAGCGTTTTTACTATTACTTTTTTTGTATTGTGTCTATTACATCTCGTTAATGAAAAAATACCTAGCTTTTTCTTTATTTTATTGTTGTGCCCGGGGGTCGGGTGGGTGGGGGGGGGGGTGATAAACATCTACCAATTTGTGACTCCTTGAATAGAAAATAAACCTCAATGAGCGAGAGAGTGGCTAGACAAGAGTAAAATATTGGCAATTACCCATTTTTAATCTTCTCCTTCAAAAAACAATTTTCTTGTAGAGATCACCTCTCACTCCTCGAGAGCTTGTCCATACTCTTGAGATCCAGTTTGATATTGTGCAGATACCTCACTTGAGTACAATTAGTGTCGTCCTCCTGGAGTAATGGCAGTTAATCTGTGTAAGTTGATGGCGGAGAGGAAGAGTAGAAGAATGGGTGGTAGATGAGAAGAATGGGAGGGGAGGAGAAGAGTGGGAGGGGAGAAGAGTGGGAGGGGAGGAGAAGAGTGGGAGGGGAGGAGAAGAGTGGGATGGGAGGAGAAGAGTGGGAGGGAGAGAAAAAAGAATGAGGGAGAGATGAAGAAAGGAAGAAGAGGATAAGAAATAGAGACAGGAGAAGAAAGGGAGGAAGAGAAGAAGAAAGATAAGAAGAGGAGAAGAAAGATAAGACGAGGAGAAGAAAAAGAGACGAGGAGAAGAAAGGGAGGAAGAGAAGAAGAAAGATAAGAAGAGGAGAAGAAAGATAAGACGAGGAGAAGAAATAGAGACAGGAGAAGAAAGAGGTGAAGAGGATAAGAAAGGGAGGAAGAGGATAAGAAAGATGAGAAGAGGAGAAAGATAAGAAGAGGAGACGAATGGGAAGGAGAGGAGGGAGAGTAGAAGAAAGTAGAGGAGGAGGAAATGTAATGAAGATTTGCTGAGTAAGACGAAAGAAGGAAAGTGTGCAACGAGAGAATGACCATGAGAGAACTAGAGGACGTTAAGATGATGTCGGTGAGAAGTAAACAGTGGGGGAGGCGGGTCTTGTCTCAGAGGTGTGGTGATTAAACCGTTTTGTGTGCACATACACTTGCAGCAACTCTGATACAGGGAATTTTGGTACCTCATCCCCTTCCTTGGGCAAGTGTATCCCCCTCCCTGTGACCACCGAAAAAAGATCGACCGAGCTCAGGATGGCAGACTAATTTCAGATACTTCTTCTTCTGCATTCGTTCTCAAACTCCTGCAGATTAGCAGGATGTAGTCCGGAGAACGGAATGCGATGTGTCTTGGTTTACAGCATTGCTGCGATATCTACGCCTTTCGGCCTGACACATCCGACTTCAGCAAGGCTTTGGGTCACTGACCCTATATGGGATGGGACAGCCAACTCCATCCCATAACCTCCTTAGTCGCCTTTTACGACATTCGTGGAAGGTAAACAGTGTTGCTATTCTTTTCCTCCACTTTCGGGCCTCGGCAACACACGGGCATTTCAGATGCTATATTGGACACTTGTCGCATAGAAAAACAGACCAGTGACCATAGATAGAACATCTATTTACATAACCACTGTAATAATGATTATCGATGATTCTAGAACATTGGCGTCTACCAGGACATTAATAAGGTTGATTATAATGTATTTAAGTAGACAAGGTGGATGTTGATAAGAAAATTTTTACCTAGTTCAGACTACCGGAAACATACAAGATAACGGCATCACGTGACCTGTCAGACTCAGCCTCGGTAACCTCAGATTCCACAGTCTGTGCCGGTGTTACAATTACAGGAGATCACGCACGCTCCGTGTCATCATTACCGCGACATCCAGCGTTAGACATCCACTGAGGATGTCGTTGTACCGATTTAGCTGTTCACAGCGTCAGGTCGACTGAACCTTAAACTAATGACCACCGGAAATGTCATATCGTCCATGTTGGCTGCAACCTATATTTAAATTTTTCTGCTATCTAGATTTGCACGCTTGTAACAACAGAATTTGAAAAGGTTTGGAAAGGCCCAGAGGATGGACTTTATTGTACTGAGATTTGCTCATATGTACTACACCCCTTTCAACAAAACGCATGCTGTCTGCCGAGAGTACCTCTCATGGCACGTAACTCCGCATTGATAGTCTAGTGCTCTCCGAAAATATCCCTTTTATTAAAAAATAAAGTTCGTGAGTGGAATTTGAACTCGTGACCTCTTTAGTACAACGCGAATTTTCATTCGTCCCTTTGTGTATACTTTGTGTAAGACAGCCAATGAAAATCACGGAAAATTGTCAGATGCGTCGCTTTAGAAAATTGTTTTCCAATTATGTTTTCCAGTCCTTGTATGTGTCAGTAGTATTCTCTAATATACTTTCCCCTGGATGACGGATGTGTCGGGCCATAAAACGGCGACACGACGCATCTCCATTCTCTAGACTACATCCTGCTCTAAATCTTGTAGGGCCATTGTCCTACTACAAGAGAGATCCAGCGGGATTTTGATATTGTCCAACTACATTCTTGTACAAGAAGGTCCAGCAGGAGTTTTAGAATGAACAATTACATAAAAAAGAAAGATATACTTGTGTTATGTTGATGAATATACATAACAATTCTAATAATCGTCGCCTTTAGTCGTCTAGTAGAATAATAACTATTATAATCGTCACCTTTAGTCGCCTAGTACAACTACCAGTGATTTCGTTCTTGCCAACAGCCCAAGTGAGAACCACTATTTATTTTGCTGTAAAATTAGCACTTTGTTTTTCGTAACATGATTACTACCCGTTAATGTTTTTATTATCTATATTAATTCATGTACTTTAAGGCTCGCATAACTTCAGAAAAATTCAGACCCACATCTCCCAAAGGTAGTCGGGACTCGATAGAGTATCAAATTATATCATCGCTTTGGCTTGTCATGTGTGTTGTATGATGCAATAAGGTTTGGGTATAAGGCTGACTTGTACTCCATAGGTTAATGTGAATCAAAAGTAATGATGAAGTCAGATGTGTTGGATGTGACGCAGATGTCGCAGCTAAGCTGTAAACCATGATACAACACATACCGATCTGCGCTTTAGATCCTGGATAAACAACGTGATACCCTGACTCATATAAGGATTGTTTTCTCACAGGCATGGCTGTGTCTGAGAGGTGTACGGTTGTGTCTGAGAGGTGTACGGTTGTGTCTGAGATGTGTATGGTTGTGTCTGAGAGGTGTATGGGTACACGTTAAGTCTCCGAAGGGACGTATTCAAGTACAGTAGTATCACAAAATAATTAGGTCCTCTCAGAAGTATAGCCTACACCTCTGGAACAGCAGATCATAATTAGGTCCTCTCGGGAGTATAGCATACACCTCTAGACCAACAGATCATCATTAGGTCCTCTCAGAAGTATAGCATACACCTCTAGACCAACAGATCATCATTAGGTCCTCTCAGGAGTATAACCTACATCTCTGGGCCAACAGATCATCATTTGTTCTACCAATTTTGTAGACCATCTACAATTGTTATACATAGAGCCTTCACTGCCACATGCTGGTCTGCTTCAGAAGGGTAAAAGTGCAATGCCCGCTGGCCTGCACATCTCGAGATCCTTGGGGATCATTTGATAAAAAACAAAAATTAAAATACGAGACACGACATGCAGGGACAATGGCGACTTTTTTTTCAAAGGTGACATGTTATCAGCACATCCCTCCAAATTTCCTTAGTCTCCTCCATCGATTGATAAACCTGGAAAGGAAACATGTTCCCTATTCTTTGCACTCTGTAATATATGTCCCAGACCCAGGATGTCACACTGGCGCAAGAAGAAGAAGAAGCTATATCCGTTTTCTACCTGCTAGTATTTACCTCCCTATCGTTAAAACACCCTGTGCACACCTTTTATCGTGATAACACCCTGTGCACACCTTTTATCGTGATAACACCCCGTGCATACCTTTTATCGTAATAACACCCTGTGCATACCTTTTATCGTGATAACACTATGTGCACACCTTTTATCGTAATAACACCCTGTGCACACCTTTTATTGTGATAACACCATGTGCACACCTTTTATCCGCTAAGCAGTATCTCTATCCTTCTAGTAGGCCCAACAACTTCTCAAGACGTGTACCATCTGCTAGGCCAAACATCTTATGTACATCTAACCCTGATACACATACTTATAGGAACATTCAATATTGAACCGGTACATTCCACACGCTATTAAGTCAATATTGATCCCTGTAACCTGATGGCGTACTCTAAGCCTATTCTAACGCTCTCCAACGTTGAACTAAGTACTTCAATTCTCCACACAAGTTATATTTATACAATCTGGACTAGACTGGGAGAAAAGTGTCTACATTTTGTTTCATCCAATCGCTTTTATTACGAAGAACGTGCAAGTGATTGGGAACAAGAGGACATTCATAAGAAATTCACAGAAACGTATTCTGTGCTTTTACAAAAATATCAAAATCGAAAGGTATCAAGTTAAATAAGAAAAATCATTCAAATTTGTGTTTTAGTTCTTCTTCTCACCTGAGTGTTGTCGGGGCCCGAAAGGGGAGCAAAGAATAGCAACACTGTTTACCTTCCATGCATGTCGTATGAGGCGACTAAGGAGGTTATGGGATGGAGTTGGCTGTCTCATCCCATATAGTGTCAGTGTCCAAAAGCCATGCTGAAGTCGGATGTGCCAGACCTAAATGAGCAGATATAGCAGCAATGCTGTAAACCATGACACAACGCATTCCGTTCTCTGGACTACATCCTGCTAATCTGCAGGAGTTTGAGAACGAACGCAGAAGAAGAAAAAGAAGTTCTTCTATGCTGCTATCCGGCTACAGAGCTCAGTACTTCTTCCACTTGGTACTTTTATATTCCGATAAAATGTACAATTTTAGTAGTGTTGTTTTCTGCTTGTCCATAACGAAGTTTCGGAGTAGAGATTAACCTATTCGAGTAAAACTCTCTCAATTGAATTGCTACAGTGGTGCGCAGATACGGAAAGAAAGATTAAGACTTTTGAATATAAGTGCTAAAGAAGTCTGTTAAAAATCAGTTATGCAGAACATATGACAAATATATTTGTTCGGCGGCAAATAAACAAAATTGCAGGTTACCAAATCAACAACAAAGTTTTGGTAGTTGTGAAATGACGTAAATTTGTTTGGCTTGGACCATGTAACGAAATACCAAGCACTTTCTAAAACGATTTTGCACGGAACGTTTGAGGGTAGATTGAGAAGAGAGGAAAGATAAAATCATGGATCGACATCAACAAGATGTGATCCGGGCATGGGTATGTCTACACTCATCCACATGACGGAGCTGATTGGAGGAGCTGTTTTTTGCTGATGTCTCTCCAGTGTGGCATCTCGATAACCCAGACATTTATGGGTCTTGTTATAATAATAATAATTATTATTATTATTATTATTATTATTATTACTATTATACGAGCTTTTATTATTACTAGTTTTTCTGTCTTCAGCATCAGTAAAAAGTTGCGATTTTAGTAAAGATTTTTAACGTTTATATTCTGACGTCATTATGAATATGTACTAGTCAATCGACACACAGACAACAACAGTACGCACACACTGCACATGTATGTCAATTTCCTCGAAAACCACAACCATTTAACATTAGTATGTGCAAGAACATTGTTATTTATTTTTTTTTTAAATAATAAATCTCCAATGTGTCTATATTATATTATTCGTGTGTCATGAAAGGAAGAATGTTAATTGGGCAAATGGTTATTTTCACATTTTTAGTAGATCTGACGTGTGTGTAGTGTGCTGCCTGACCCAGCGGTTAGAGCGTTTGTCTCAAAACCGTGGGTCCAGGTTCGCCCTTTCGTATGGACAAGTTTTCTGTGGTTTTTTTTTTGTGTGGGTAAATTTAAAAAAGGTAACTCATACCATAAAAGACGTGGCGACAGCAAGTGCCTGTGGTTATATTACGCAAAGTCACACACAACCTCTTTACAATTAACGGTAAAGTTGCAGCATTGACAGACTTTTGACTGCAGCTGCGACAATAAGGCACCATACAGGAGTAACGACCAACCGTATACTTTACAAACTGTGCAGTTAGATTAAATGAAGTGTGTGACTGTTGATACTATCTTATTACAGCATACCTTGCAGTAACGAGACAGATAAAGGTGGGTGACACAATTCTTCAACCTGATACAGGTATATTTATGAACAGGTGAGGAGGATTTCATCATGAAAACTGGCAATAAGTTTGAAAACGCAGACACAGAATAGCAGACATTTTAAAGTCCATTTCATGTGAAATTGGTTGTTAAGGCTTTCCAGCTTTCTGTCTCGTGTACCGCAAACATTTGTTATAATCCATGCCGTGTGACATTCATTGGTTATTAACTCTTTCCAGTCTCTCGTGTACCGCAAACATTTGTTATAATCCATGCCGTGTGACATTCATTGGTTATTAACTCTTTCCAGTCTCTCGTGTACCGCAAACATTTGTTATAATCCATGCCGTGTGACATTCATTGGTTATTAACTCTTTCCAGTCTCTCGTGTACCGCAAACATTTGTTATAATCCATGCCGTGTGACATTCATTGGTTATTAACTCTTTCCAGTCTCTCGTGTACCGCAAACATTTGTTATAATCCATGCCGTGTGACATTCATTGGTTATTAACTCTTTCCAGTCTCTCGTGTACCGCAAACATTTGTTATAATCCATGCCGTGTGACATTCATTGGTTATTAACTCTTTCCAGTCTCTCGTGTACCGCAAACATTTGTTATAATCCATGCCGTGTGACATTCATTGGTTATTAACTCTTTCCAGTCTCTCGTGTACCGCAAACATTTGTTATAATCCATGCCGTGTGACATTCATTGGTTATTAACTCTTTCCAGTCTCTCGTGTACCGCAAACATTTGTTATAATCCATGCCGTGTGACATTCATTGGTTATTAACTCTTTCCAGTCTCTCGTGTACCGCAAACATTTGTTATAATCCATGCCGTGTGACATTCATTGGTTATTAACTCTTTCCAGTCTCTCGTGTACCGCAAACATTTGTTATAATCCATGCCGTGTGACATTCATTGGTTATTAACTCTTTCCAGTCTCTCGTGTACCGCAAACATTTGTTATAATCCATGCCGTGTGACATTCATTGGTTATTAACTCTTTCCAGTCTCTCGTGTACCGCAAACATTTGTTATAATCCATGCCGTGTGACATTCATTGGTTATTAACTCTTTCCAGTCTCTCGTGTACCGCAAACATTTGTTATAATCCATGCCGTGTGACATTCATTGGTTATTAACTCTTTCCAGTCTCTCGTGTACCGCAAACATTTGTTATAATCCATGCCGTGTGACATTCATTGGTTATTAACTCTTTCCAGTCTCTCGTGTACCGCAAACATTTGTTATAATCCATGCCGTGTGACATTCATTGGTTATTAACTCTTTCCAGTCTCTCGTGTACCGCAAACATTTGTTATAATCCATGCCGTGTGACATTCATTGGTTATTAACTCTTTCCAGTCTCTCGTGTACCGCAAACATTTGTTATAATCCATGCCGTGTGACATTCATTGGTTATTAACTCTTTCCAGTCTCTCGTGTACCGCAAACATTTGTTATAATCCATGCCGTGTGACATTCATTGGTTATTAACTCTTTCCAGTCTCTCGTGTACCGCAAACATTTGTTATAATCCATGCCGTGTGACATTCATTGGTTATTAACTCTTTCCAGTCTCTCGTGTACCGCAAACATTTGTTATAATCCATGCCGTGTGACATTCATTGGTTATTAACTCTTTCCAGTCTCTCGTGTACCGCAAACATTTGTTATAATCCATGCCGTGTGACATTCATTGGTTATTAACTCTTTCCAGTCTCTCGTGTACCGCAAACATTTGTTATAATCCATGCCGTGTGACATTCATTGGTTATTAACTCTTTCCAGTCTCTCGTGTACCGCAAACATTTGTTATAATCCATGCCGTGTGACATTCATTGGTTATTAACTCTTTCCAGTCTCTCGTGTACCGCAAACATTTGTTATAATCCATGCCGTGTGACATTCATTGGTTATTAACTCTTTCCAGTCTCTCGTGTACCGCAAACATTTGTTATAATCCATGCCGTGTGACATTCATTGGTTATTAACTCTTTCCAGTCTCTCGTGTACCGCAAACATTTGTTATAATCCATGCCGTGTGACATTCATTGGTTATTAACTCTTTCCAGTCTCTCGTGTACCGCAAACATTTGTTATAATCCATGCCGTGTGACATTCATTGGTTATTAACTCTTTCCAGTCTCTCGTGTACCGCAAACATTTGTTATAATCCATGCCGTGTGACATTCATTGGTTATTAACTCTTTCCAGTCTCTCGTGTACCGCAAACATTTGTTATAATCCATGCCGTGTGACATTCATTGGTTATTAACTCTTTCCAGTCTCTCGTGTACCGCAAACATTTGTTATAATCCATGCCGTGTGACATTCATTGGTTATTAACTCTTTCCAGTCTCTCGTGTACCGCAAACATTTGTTATAATCCATGCCGTGTGACATTCATTGGTTATTAACTCTTTCCAGTCTCTCGTGTACCGCAAACATTTGTTATAATCCATGCCGTGTGACATTCATTGGTTATTAACTCTTTCCAGTCTCTCGTGTACCGCAAACATTTGTTATAATCCATGCCGTGTGACATTCATTGGTTATTAACTCTTTCCAGTCTCTCGTGTACCGCAAACATTTGTTATAATCCATGCCGTGTGACATTCATTGGTTATTAACTCTTTCCAGTCTCTCGTGTACCGCAAACATTTGTTATAATCCATGCCGTGTGACATTCATTGGTTATTAACTCTTTCCAGTCTCTCGTGTACCGCAAACATTTGTTATAATCCATGCCGTGTGACATTCATTGGTTATTAACTCTTTCCAGTCTCTCGTGTACCGCAAACATTTGTTATAATCCATGCCGTGTGACATTCATTGGTTATTAACTCTTTCCAGTCTCTCGTGTACCGCAAACATTTGTTATAATCCATGCCGTGTGACATTCATTGGTTATTAACTCTTTCCAGTCTCTCGTGTACCGCAAACATTTGTTATAATCCATGCCGTGTGACATTCATTGGTTATTAACTCTTTCCAGTCTCTCGTGTACCGCAAACATTTGTTATAATCCATGCCGTGTGACATTCATTGGTTATTAACTCTTTCCAGTCTCTCGTGTACCGCAAACATTTGTTATAATCCATGCCGTGTGACATTCATTGGTTATTAACTCTTTCCAGTCTCTCGTGTACCGCAAACATTTGTTATAATCCATGCCGTGTGACATTCATTGGTTATTAACTCTTTCCAGTCTCTCGTGTACCGCAAACATTTGTTATAATCCATGCCGTGTGACATTCATTGGTTATTAACTCTTTCCAGTCTCTCGTGTACCGCAAACATTTGTTATAATCCATGCCGTGTGACATTCATTGGTTATTAACTCTTTCCAGTCTCTCGTGTACCGCAAACATTTGTTATAATCCATGCCGTGTGACATTCATTGGTTATTAACTCTTTCCAGTCTCTCGTGTACCGCAAACATTTGTTATAATCCATGCCGTGTGACATTCATTGGTTATTAACTCTTTCCAGTCTCTCGTGTACCGCAAACATTTGTTATAATCCATGCCGTGTGACATTCATTGGTTATTAACTCTTTCCAGTCTCTCGTGTACCGCAAACATTTGTTATAATCCATGCCGTGTGACATTCATTGGTTATTAACTCTTTCCAGTCTCTCGTGTACCGCAAACATTTGTTATAATCCATGCCGTGTGACATTCATTGGTTATTAACTCTTTCCAGTCTCTCGTGTACCGCAAACATTTGTTATAATCCATGCCGTGTGACATTCATTGGTTATTAACTCTTTCCAGTCTCTCGTGTACCGCAAACATTTGTTATAATCCATGCCGTGTGACATTCATTGGTTATTAACTCTTTCCAGTCTCTCGTGTACCGCAAACATTTGTTATAATCCATGCCGTGTGACATTCATTGGTTATTAACTCTTTCCAGTCTCTCGTGTACCGCAAACATTTGTTATAATCCATGCCGTGTGACATTCATTGGTTATTAACTCTTTCCAGTCTCTCGTGTACCGCAAACATTTGTTATAATCCATGCCGTGTGACATTCATTGGTTATTAACTCTTTCCAGTCTCTCGTGTACCGCAAACATTTGTTATAATCCATGCCGTGTGACATTCATTGGATATTAACTCTTTCCAGTCTCTCGTGTGCCGCAAACATTTGTTATAATCCATGCCGTGTGACATTCATTGGTTATTAACTCTTTCCAGTCTCTCGTGTACCGCAAACATTTGTTATAATCCATGCCGTGTGACATTCATTGGTTATTAACTCTTTCCAGTCTCTCGTGTACCGCAAACATTTGTTATAATCCATGCCGTGTGACATTCATTGGTTATTAACTCTTTCCAGTCTCTCGTGTACCGCAAACATTTGTTATAATCCATGCCGTGTGACATTCATTGGTTATTGACTCTTTCCAGTCTCTCGTGTACCGCAAACATTTGTTATAATCCATGCCGTGTGACATTCATTGGTTATTAACTCTTTCCAGTCTCTCGTGTACCGCAAACATTTGTTATAATCCATGCCGTGTGACATTCATTGGTTATTAACTCTTTCCAGTCTCTCGTGTACCGCAAACATTTGTTATAATCCATGCCGTGTGACATTCATTGGTTATTAACTCTTTCCAGTCTCTCGTGTACCGCAAACATTTGTTATAATCCATGCCGTGTGACATTCATTGGTTATTAACTCTTTCCAGTCTCTCGTGTACCGCAAACATTTGTTATAATCCATGCCGTGTGACATTCATTGGTTATTAACTCTTTCCAGTCTCTCGTGTACCGCAAACATTTGTTATAATCCATGCCGTGTGACATTCATTGGTTATTAACTCTTTCCAGTCTCTCGTGTACCGCAAACATTTGTTATAATCCATGCCGTGTGACATTCATTGGTTATTAACTCTTTCCAGTCTCTCGTGTACCGCAAACATTTGTTATAATCCATGCCGTGTGACATTCATTGGTTATTAACTCTTTCCAGTCTCTCGTGTACCGCAAACATTTGTTATAATCCATGCCGTGTGACATTCATTGGTTATTAACTCTTTCCAGTCTCTCGTGTACCGCAAACATTTGTTATAATCCATGCCGTGTGACATTCATTGGTTATTAACTCTTTCCAGTCTCTCGTGTACCGCAAACATTTGTTATAATCCATGCCGTGTGACATTCATTGGTTATTAACTCTTTCCAGTCTCTCGTGTACCGCAAACATTTGTTATAATCCATGCCGTGTGACATTCATTGGTTATTAACTCTTTCCAGTCTCTCGTGTGCTGCAAACATTTCTTATATTCCATGCTGTGTTAGTTACTGTGTTTGTCCACATTCATATGTTTCGTGTACAACCAAACATTTCCGATACCAATGTTCTTCTATGCTACAATACCAATCGACCCAGTATCTTCTCTCCAGGTTTTCTAACACCCCTCTATAGCTCTTCAACTTGTCTGTTGTCGTCACCAAGTGATCCATCCTTACTGTCTCGACTAGCAGGCAAGGGACAACTGTTACCAGAAAACATTAGTCTGAGCCTTCTAAAACATTCTTCTTCTTCAGCATTCATTCTCAAACTCCCGCTGGATCTATCTTGTAGCAGGACACATTCGCAAACTCCCGCTGGATGTCTCTTGTAGCAGGACAACATTCTCAAACTCCCGCTGAATATCTCTTGTAGCAGGACAATGTTCTCAAACTCCCGCTGCATGTCTCTTGTAGCAGGACAACATTCTCAAACTCCCGCTGAATATCTCTTGTAGCAGGACAATGTTCTCAAACTCCCGCTGAATCTCTCTTGTAACAGGACAATGTTCTCAAACTCCTGCTGGATCTCTCTTGTAGCAGGACAATGCTTCTAGATATCAAGCAGGATTTAGTCCAGAGAATGGAAATGCATTGTGTCGCCGTTTTATTTGCGCCAATGGCCTGAGACATCTGTCCTCGACGGTAGAACATTCACAAGTCAACTATACGTCTGGATCTGATATCGAACCAGGAACCTCGTAAACACAACTCAATTAAGTTGACGACTCCACCACGGAAATCAACCATCTACAAAAAAAACCAACCATCTAAGTCATCAAATGTCTAGCAGAAATTGTGTGAATGTCCATAACATACGTCAACAATTGCAGCTGTACATGGCGTCTGAAAAGAGAGATAGTTTTTGACACGGAAAAAGGGGCGGTGGTCAACAAATACAAGATTTTATATACGAATTAAATTGTTTAAAATAGAAAATTTGTTCAAAAATTCTGAAAAGACCTCAGGTTTTTTTCCCGTCTGTTTTTGCTAAACATAGTTTTAAAAGGAGAGGGTAACATTTGTTTGTTGACATAATTAAGTAGGGATTGAATTCTTGACTACTGATAGAAAAGGGGGGGGGGCGAGATAGGAGTCAAAAAATGTGCAAATAATTGTTGAGGTAATTTATGAAGTAATCGATATTACTGTGGAGTAATTGATGAATAATAATGTGGAGTAATTGATTAATTTACATTCTGTCAAACATAAAAGATAATGGAGTGAGCTTCCTTTTGTAGACTTTTTAGACCGCTACTTCTGTTTCCTATTTGCCTGTCCAATGTCAGCTGCGCAGCCACTGATATAACAGGTCTGTGTGGCCAGGTATTGCGTTAGGCCTCTCCGATTGTTGTCGTGATTTTCATTGGTCTCGTATTTATACTTTGTTTCGCCAACCAATGAAAAAAAACAGCAATAGTTGGATTGGCTTTATGCAATGAAGTCAAATTAGGGTAGCTCTCAGAGGTGTTCTAACAAAGGTGACGTTTCAGCTTTAAGTAACAACTATTTCTCCAGTTTTAGACTCTTGTGTAACTTGCGTCCGGCTAGATTTGTCTTTGGCATGTCGCTATCAGTATGTTCCAACCATGTCAATGCCTTCAGGCATGGATTCACAAATAAAAGGATGTGCTTCATGATTTGTTGACAAGAATAAAATTGAATAGTTATTGAATAGTTATTGAAGATTGATTTCTTTGTACTCGGGGTAATCTATATGTACTCTGTCTCTCTCAAATAGGCGGCACCCTGCTTGTTAAGAGTACGTCTCATGGCAGGCAACACTACAGCTTCAAAAGATAATCCTAAGGAATCTCATAACAAATCTATTTTATAAACAAGTTAACGCGAGCGGCATTCGAACCCGGCCCATTGAGCATAAAGGGAACGACTTCACTACTACGTCAGCATGATCCTAGCATTTGTGTTTATACGCAACTTTTTCCTTGACGTCGAAAATTTCGTGACACATCCTTGTGTCTAGAAATCCTTGTTTCAGATGAAGTACACAACCCAACCAACTCTTACCGTGACATTAATAATCCCGTAGTACATCCTTCTGTCTAGAAATCCGTATTTCAGATCACGTTTGTAACTACGGACGTAACAAAGTTATGATAAAGGTCAAATCAGATACTAAGCCGTCTCCGCAATGCAGTTTGGATGTAATGCACCCCTACCTCCCACTGTGTGATACCCCTACTTGAGAGCTGCGACATTCCTTGCTTCGTCCTTCTAATAATCCTTCCTACTTACATTTCTGTTTATTTTTGTCTCCCTAACATCAAACATATCTCTTTAGCAAGGTTTTTTTTTCTAACCAAGATATCATGTGACTGTTTATCACAGAATATCTGATTTCTCAGGCTTGTTCTAAATCGTTAGTCGTTTTCTTCGCCGTTAGTCGTTTTCTTCGTAGTTAGTGTTTTCGTCGTCGTTAGTGTTTTCTTCGTCGTTAGTGTTTTCTTCGTCGTTAGTGTTTTCTTCGTCGTTAGTGTTTTCTTCGTCGTTAGTGTTTTCTTCGTCGTTAGTGTTTTCGTTGTCGTTAGTGTTTTCTTGGTCGTTAGTGTTTTCTTCGTCGTTAGTGTTTTCTTCGCCGTTAGTCGTATTCTTCATCGTTAGTCGTATTCTTCATTTTTTAGCTTTTTCTTCATCTTTGGTCGTATTGTTCATCATTGGTCGTTTTTTTCATCGTTAGCCGTTTCTTCCTTTATAGTTGTTGTCTGGGTGCAATTTTCACTGTATCTGTAAATCAAACTTATTAATATCGTAACTTATTAATCTCGTAACTTATTAATCTCGTAATCTCCTGTATCTATCTGTCTATAAACCCACAATATGATCGTAGGTGTACCACATTGGGTGCAAAATGACACAGTCCTCAAACGATTCGTCCATTGAAATATTTCAGTTTGTGAAAGGTTCAACTGGTGGCGCCCATCTCCTCTTTAGATATCCTTACAAAGTGATTACATAAATATCAATCAATAAAACCCATAACACTTCAGGGACGTAGAGGTACCACATTGGAAGCTTCAGCACACAGAGTCCTCCAGCGAATTATATCCTCAGCGATGCGGATGAGTGTGGAAATATCTAGCCCCGTCCATTCCTTGATGTTGTCTGTCCATGTCTTTATTTGTCCTCCTCTGCTTCTTCCACCCTCGACAGTTCCCCGCAGTATTGTTTCCGACAAGGAATCGTGCCTGCATACATGTCCGAACCATGCTAGTTTTCGTCGTTTCACTATTGAAAGCAATGGCTCCTGAACACCTGCACACATCTCTACTTTATTTCTTACGTACACACTGGTCTTATGCTCCCCATAGGAAATTCATAGAATTCTTCTGTAGCATTTATACTCGAAAGCCTGTAATCCTCTCTCCATGTCCGCAGCGAGTGTCCAACTCTCACAACCATACAACACAACGGAAAGCACCAGCGACCTATACAGTTTGATTTTCACTCCAACACTGACGTTGCCTTTCCAAATCACAGTTAGCCTTGACAAGGACGCTAAAGCCATCTCCAGCCTTATTTTTAGTTCCGCTTTGCATTTACCATCGCTGCATATACTGGATCCGTAAATATGATACATAAATATGTTTTCTCCTGTATGGCCACATCTCAGCGGTATCACTTGTATCTTCCTATTGTTTATACTTTGTTGTACTTGTGTGTGTGAGTAGATGGTTGTGTGTGTGAGTAGATGGTTGTGTGTGTGAGTAGATGGTTGTGTGTGTGAGTAGATGGTTGTGTGTGTGTGAGTAGATGGTTGTGTGTGTGAGTAGATGGTTGTGTGTGTGAGTAGATGGTTGTGTGTGTGAGTAGATGGTTGTGTGTGTGAGTAGATGGTTGTGTGTGTGAGTAGATGGTTGTGTGTGTGAGTAGATGGTTGTGTGTGTGAGTAGATGGTTGTGTGTGTGAGTAGGTGGTTGTGTGTGTGAGTAGGTGGTTGTGTGTGTGAGTAGGTGGTTGTGTGTGTGAGTAGGTGGTTGTGTGTGTGAGTAGGTGGTTGTCTGTGTGAGTAGGTGGTTGTCTGTGTGAGTAGGTGGTTGTCTGTGTGAGTAGGTGGTTGTCTGTGTGAGTAGGTGGTTCTCTGTGTGAGTAGGTGGTTATGTGTGTGAGTAGATGGTTGTGTGTGTGAGTAGATGGTTGTCTGTGTGAGTAGATGGTTGTCTGTGTGAGTAGATGGTTGTCTGTGTGAGTAGATGGTTCTCTGTGTGAGTAGATGGTTCTCTGTGTGAGTAGATGGTTCTCTGTGTGAGTAGATGGTTCTCTGTGTGAATAGATGTAGTGTTTGACAATGTGTGTTTGTGTGTGAATAAATTCCTGCAGTGTGAGTATATACATGACACAATCATCCGACACTCTATAAGAGAGTGTTTATATTTAACGTCGTAGCTGCCTTCGTGAAACTCAAATAGAGTGTAAGTATTTGACACTGTTCATGAGTGTAATAGTGTATGATTGTGTGTTTAACACTCTGCATAACTGTGAGATTGAATTGTTAGTTGCTTTTTTATGTGTTTTTCCCCATTCATTCTCAAACTCACACATGCTCTTTTTTATGGCAGGACAATAGTCTTACTAGCAGGACAATAGTCCTACTAGCAGGACAGAGAACAAAAATGTCGTGTGTTGCGGATTTATTTGCGACCATGCCACGACTCTGACGTTGTATGATTGTATTATTGTATGTTTTTATGATTGTATGGCTCTATGCTTGTATGGCTCTATGATTGTATGGCTCTATGATTGTATGGCTCTATGATTGTATGGCTCTATGATTGTATGGCTCTATGATTGTATGTCTCTATGCTTGTATGTCTCTATGATTGTATGTCTCTATGATTGTATGTCTCTATGATTGTATGGCTCTATGATTGTAAGGTTGTATGATTGTATTGTTTTTAGCACCACGTGAATACAATATTGTATACTTGTGTATGTGTGACTCTTCATAATTGTAAGGGTGTATGTGTGACTCTTCATAATTGTAAGGGTGTATGTGTGACTCTTCATAATTGTAAGGGTGTATGTGTGACTCTTCATAATTGTAAGGGTGTATGTGTGACTCTTCATAATTGTAAGGGTGTATGTGTGACTCTTCATTATTGTATACTTGTATGTGTGACTCTTCATAATTGTAAGGTATACTTCTATGGTGTTTTAGACTGAGTGAATTTGATATAAATCAGTCAATCAATTAATCAATAGATCAATCAATGAAGCTTACGATGTTACACACGCATGAGTGAATATTCACCAGGCACGGACTTTCAGTTTCTCTCTACCCTTGTATATGTTCCCAACATCATTTCATGTGATTCCTATCTCTGTGAGACACTTCATGGTTTCCCTACTCTGTGTTCCTATGTCGGTCCTTTTATCTTTTTGCCCTATAGATTCCATGTGATTGTTCTTTTTATGATACATACTTCTATAAGCCCTTACCTGTTCTGAATCTTAGTGGTACTGCATTGAAAGCATTAACACACCAAGTCTTCTATCGATGTCTGTCTTTAGTGACCCGGAATAAGGAGAAAACATCCGGCCTGCCCAGTCCTTGATGTTGTCTTGTCCCAGATTTTATGTGGCCTTCTCTGCTTCTTATATCTTCGACACTTTCCTGTTGTGTAATGCTCTTTTTACTAAATATATTACTGGTTTTTCCAAATCTGTCTCTAATTCACCTTCATTTTCTCTTCTTAGGATAGCTGACAGTTCCTATATCTCGCAAGTCCCCATCTGTATTCTATTAATTACAAGAACTTATAACGCCATTAAATATTTATGCTCAATAAACCGACGTCATTAATCTTTAGGCAAACGGATATGTGCTCAGTAGCTCCCGATCAGATTTCGAAGGTCATGTAAATTGGTAGCTCGTATGCCTATCTCGTTAAACACTGTTTTCAAGTTAACATCTCATCCCGACCCCCCCCCCACCCCACCTCCTCCTCACAGTCAGCTTATTTCTAACAACTTCTCGACAGCCATTCTTACATTCCTAAAGAAAAGTTGTTCCGTATTTCTTTAGTTTGAATTCATTTATGTGTCGTCGGTTATTTTAAAATGTTTCCAGATGAACTGTCGAATCGAACTTAGACCACCTAACTAGGTAACCAGTGCACTGTTGGCTACGCAACCGCGGCTACCACTCTGTAAGTACAAGAGTCTACATATGATCAGATCTGAGGAACATTGCATGTTTATTTTTTGTCGAAATGAAAACCTTGTTCTCTTGACAATATGCCCAAGGTTTGCTAGCTTCAAACAACGTCACTTATTTTTCCTTTTTTTATGTTCGCACACATCAGGACGTTTCCTGAGCTAGCAGGCACAACATTAAGCAATTTCCAGAATCACCTGCCACAGAAGTTTTGTTGTAGAAATTTTTCCTACTGTTTTCATTTGAAACCTTTCCTTCATATTTCTGTCGGTCCTTCCATTGTGTAACGTGTGTCTGTTTTGGAGTTTGTTGTTGTTGTTTATGTAACGTTATTTCTTTTACTTCTTTTGTGTTATATATCCTCGTAGATGGAGCAAACAAGGAGCAAAGAATACCGACACTGTGATATTCCATGCATGTCGTAAAAGTGGATTAAGGAGTATATATATATATATATATATATAAGATTGTGATACACAATCTTTGTGCTTTATTTACACATTGTGTGATATACAATCTTTATTATTATTCAATCGTGCTGTGATATACAATCTTTATGCGTTATTCACTCAAGTGGTATATAATCTGTGTGATCAATCACATACAACCTTTCTGAATTATTCGATTATCTTGTTATTTACAATCCTTGTGTGATTAGGAATTGGTATATACAATCCTTGTGTGACTAGGATCTTGTTATATACAATCCTTGTGTGACTAGGATCTTGTTATATACAATCCTTGTGTGACTAGGATCTTGTTATATACAATCCTTGTGTGACTAGGATCTTGTTATATACAATCCTTGTGTGACTAGGATCTTGTTATATACAATCCTTGTGTGACTAGGATCTTGTTATATACAATCCTTGTGTGACTAGGATCTTGTTATATACAATCCTTGTGTGACTAGGATCTTGTTATATACAATCCTTGTGTGACTAGGATCTTGTTATATACAATCCTTGTGTGACTAGGATCTTGTTATATACAATCCTTGTGTGACTAGGATCTTGTTATATACAATCCTTGTGTGACTAGGATCTTGTTATATACAATCCTTGTGTGACTAGGATCTTGTTATATACAATCCTTGTGTGACTAGGATCTTGTTATATACAATCCTTGTGTGACCAGATCTCATGTTAGGATATCACATACAAGTGTTGACCTCGTCACGATAACAGTGTGCTGTAATGAAGTCTTACCTGAAGTATCTTGATAGTGTTGTAATGTTTCTTACGGAGAAAATTTATCTTACATATTTCTTTTTAAATGTGTATTTGGGGCTACAGACCCTCCATGGAGGAGAGGAGGGGACGTGAAGATAAACATTTGAGTGATATACGACAAGAATTATAGTGATAAAGCTTGAGAAGCCCTGGGTAACTTGCACAGTGATAAAGCTTGAGAAGCCCTGGGTAACTTGCACAGAATGACATTAACGTGTTCATTTTGCTAGGCACTACTGGGGTATACAAGACAATATGTTCCTTTTTCTGCACTCGTTCTCAAACTCCTGCAGATTAGCAGGATGTAGTCCAGGGAATAGATTACGTTGTAACATGGATTATAGTTTTGCTGTGATATCTGCGTCTTTCGGATTAGAGCATCCAACTTCAGCATGGTCACTCTCCCTATATCTGTTGGGGCAACCATCTCTACACCATAATCTCCTTAACAGCCTCTTACTACATGCATGGATTGTAAACAGTGTTTACTATCCACTATTCCTATTTAGCGTCCACTGTTCCTGTGACGTGGAAAATTCCGTATTATATCCATGTTGCCTAGAGATTCATGCATTCGATTATTTTTATACGTACGAAAAATATTCCAGATTCAATCACATATTTTACCGAGACCATCCATTGATAAGAATCAGAGGCGTAAACGCACCCCAACCATCATTATCTACACAACTCCCGTCCACGGACATTTCAATTCACGCTCAAACATGCTTATTCGTGCACTTATTCTGCTTATTATCTGTATTAATACTAATATTATATTCATGGAAACCCAGTATCATTGACGGTGTTTACAGATCTCAAGTTACCATGAAACACAAACCATAAGGATAGAAACGAGATTTACTTCATTCCCGTGGTTTAATCTCGAAGAAATCTCGTAATTTAACACCACTCAGCTCTTGCTTGCCGGAAGATGCACAAATATTTCTACAGAACATGAGATTATCTTCAAGTTGGGACGATGCACCTCTTTGAGGTATTAAAAGCACTACACATAATTCATTGGGGTGTTTTCACGTTAGTATTTTTTTAAATTGTAAATTTTATGTTTAGTCTAAAATTTTATGTTTAGTCTAAAATTTTATGTTTAGTCTAAAATTTTATGTTTAGTCTAAAATTTTATGTTTAGTCTAAAATTTTATGTTTAGTCTAAAATTTTATGTTTAGTCTAAAATTTTATGTTTAGTCTAAAATTTTATGTTTAGTCTAAAATTTTATGTTTAGTCTAGCTAAACTTTGTCATCATGTTACTGATTCGTATATAAACACCGACAAAGCCGTGTATCGTGGACTGTACAGCATTTGTATCTACGACTGTAAAGCCGTGTATCATAGACTGTAAAGCCGTGTATCACCAACTGTAAAGCCGTGTATCATTGACTGTAAAGCCGTGTATCATCAACTGTAAAGCCGTGTATCATCGACTGTAAAGCCGTGTATCATCGACTGTAAAGCCGTGTATCATAGACTGTAAAGCCGTGTATCATAGATTGTAAAGCCGTGTATCATTAACTGTAAAGCCGTGTATCATTAACTGTAAAGCCGTGTATCATCGACTGTAATGCAGCGAATCATAGATTGTAAAGCCGTGTATCATAGACTGTAAAACCGTGTATTATTGACTGTAAAGCCGTGTATCATAGACTGTAAAGCCGTGTATCATAGACTGTAAAGCCGTGTATCATAGACTGTAAAGCCGTGTATCATAGATTGTAAAGCCGTGTATCATTAACTGTAAAGCCGTGTATCATTAACTGTAAAGCCGTGTATCATCGATTGTAATGCCGCGAATCATAGATTGTAAAGCCGTGTATCATAGACTGTAAAGCCGTGTATCATTGACTGTAAAGCCGTGTATCATAGACTGTAAAGCCGTGTATCATAGACTGTAAAGCCGTGTATCATAGACTGTAAAGCCGTGTATCATAGATTGTAAAGCCGTGTATCATTAACTGTAAAGCCGTGTATCATTAACTGTAAAGCCGTGTATCATCGATTGTAATGCCGCGAATCATAGATTGTAAAGCCGTGTATCATAGACTGTAAAGCCGTGTATCATTGACTGTAAAGCCGTGTATCATAGACTTAAAGCCGTGTATCATAGACTGTAAAGCCGTGTATCATAGACTGTAAAGCCGTGTATCATTGACTGTAAAGCCGTGTATCATAGACTTAAAGCCTTGTATCATGGACTGTAGAGCGCGGTAAAGGCAGCTTTGAGTTGCGTCGGGCACTGGGGGAAGAATATTTTAAAATGAAGCTAAAATTATGTTTTACTAATGAATATATAAACACAGAATTGACGTTTGGACCAAACGACCTTTCTCAGGATAGATCTGTATCTATCGTGACAACTCAACATTTTTTATGTGCATTGATGTGTCTTTAGTGACTGTGCATACATTACCTCAATAATATTTGCCCTTTCTTTAACTCCAGTCTCTCCGTGTCAACTAACTGTCAAGAATCCATGGGTTCATGAATCACCATTCCTGAGAAAATATTCAACGTCTGAATGAGACAAAAGGCCATATACTTGTTTGTGATTTTTTTTGTTGATTTGTATGTTAACTGGACCAGATGATCTGCCGATTTTCATAGTTTCTGTCTTTGATTTGTTAATTTTCATGTTGTATCTTTCACAAGATGAATATAGAGCCTTTTACATATCTCCGTAGTTGTGTTTTTTCCACATACATTCAACATTGGTCACCTGCAAATAACAATTCATTTATTGAGTTATGTTCGGCTTTGTGTTCATTTGTTTGAGTTACGTCCTCATCTTCCTTCATCTCTATGCTGGCGTCAGTGATGATTCTGTCCATATATATATATATATATATTGACTAGCGGCGATGATGACACACATCCCTGTCTAACTTCTATATTTATTCTGAAAGTATCGGTGAGCCCTTCATTAGATTTACTACGCCGCTACATTTTTGATACACGGCTCTGTATTTGTCCAACAGTTGTCCCTGAATTCAGGAGTTTTCTAGTGTGAACCATAGTTTGTTTCTGTCAACTGTGTCAAACGCTTTTTCGTGGTCTAAGAATATTGTGTTCAATTTACTACTACACTAGACTATTCTCTGACTCGGCTGCCAGTGTGAACAGTGTATCAGAGCACCTCATTCATTCATGCGTATGCCCTTGATAACTCTCACTCCAAGAAAAAAAAATTCCAGATAAAGAATTTCGTCACTGAGGCCATTTTTCTGAAGAAAAAAAAACATGATTTTTTTTTCGATCGTTTATACCGTGGGGATCCTTGTCTCTGAGAGGACCGCTAAATTACGTTTCAATCCGGTATTTTTTTCATTTGGTGTGTAATGGGGATGTAAACGGCTTGTAACGAAACCATTAAAAAATCAATCTTTGCATCTTCCAAGCAAGTTCATGATTGTTCTGTTGTTGGAAACTTGCAGTGAAGAACATAATTCTTGTTTGGTGAGAGAACAAAGAAAACGAGAATTTATGTAGATTTTTGTAAGGGGAAAAACATTTCGCTGTAGAAGACGTTGCGTCGATGGACACTATCCAAGCTCCCAGGATAATCATGTCTACTGGATCTTGTATCAGTTCATATAAGCAAGGTATTTGACTTTTTTCAATAGTATAACAGTGTAAAACACAAGATCGGTCAGCTTTACAAGGAACTCACAGGCTAACCAATAGTACCTGCGTAAAACGTAAAACACAAGATCGGTCAGTTTGACAATGAGCGCTCAGGCTATCCCACTATAAGTTATGAGTATAAAAAGATACAAATAACAGTATATAAAACAGTTTCTACGCTTCAACCTTAAGATCTCTTTCAAAAAAATACAAGACAAACAGTGAACACACAGTAAAAACAGTAAAATAATTACCTTATAACAAAATCATTGGACAACAGACGGTCTTGTATACTTTTATTTGTAATATTTTACAATCCATACATTATAGTCTTATAGTCTGTGTCACCATTCCCTATAGTCTTATAGTCTGTGTGTCACCATTCCCTATAGTCTTATAGTCTGTGTCACCATTCCCTATAGTCTTATAGTCTGTGTCACCATTCCCTATAGTCTTATAGTCTATGTATTCGATGTAAAACTGACCGACCTTGTGTTTTACGTAATTACTTTTGTTATACAGTTTTACAGCGGTCTCACTTATTATCGATTGACAGTTTCGGCACTTTATATTGTCTGCGGGAACAAGTTTATGTATCGACACATGAACAGTCGGCTTAGCCTCGATTAATGATTCAGCATTTAGGACTTGTGGGAGAAGAATTTGCACTATCACTCTATCTTTCAGTTATTGTTTGCTCTCTCCTTCTGCGAATAACTTGCCGTATATCTCAGACTCCCAAACCATGTTACGCGAGATAGAAAGTTGCATGTTACGAAAATACTTGTCATGTTAAACAACTCGGTTGTCCAAAATAACACATAGATATTCTGCCCTGGTAATGCGGGGGTCAGGGGTAACGAAAGAGCAGACTCATTGGCGTACAATGCCGTGGTTAGTGGTATGGTACTGAAAAGAGAAAAGGTTCCCTAACACTGATGATTCATCCTTTTATTGTTTTTTTCTTGGACGATATGGTCCCCCTGGGGCCCATAGTCACTTCCGTGGTGGTTACGGGGTGGTTACGGGGTGGTTACAAGGTAGTTATGGAGAACAATTGTGAAGGGGAACGGGGCACTTCCTTGTCTAAGAGGGCGGCATACAGAAATATAACCTGATCTGAATGACAATAATAATATATCACTAGACCATGAAAATACCTGATTAACCTTATAGAAATATTAAGGACTAGGCGCACAGATTCCTCTGGATAAGAAGGGAAGAGGGGGGCGGGAGGCAGGTACGGAAGAAAAACTATTTCAAATGGCGGCATGTGCAAAAGAAGGTTGAGAACCATCGCTGTACAGAACGTTTTCCGTATTGCCATTCTGTAAGCTCGCTGATCTGTACAAGTTTTACTGCCTCTTATAACGTCATACTCGCCAGATCCTCTATATCCTGTTTTCGGCGCCTTCTTGTTCTCCTTTCTAGAAATTTCCTCAATCGTGTTTTATAATGGCAAACTACTGAAAGTAAATATTGTCTGAAAAAACCTAATGAACCACAATAATGCAACGTTGATCACGGTGTTCAGAATATGACATACAACCACAAGGTACGTTGTACAATCTAGCAAGACTTTTGTATGCGCTTTTGATCTCACCTGTTCTGGGGAAGACTGTGTTGAAAAGAACAGGTGGTCAGGTGTATATGTAAATTTTACACCTGTACACATAATAAATAGTACATATACATGCACAGGTAAATTGTAGTTAGTTGTAGTGACTAAAGTCTGCTTGATTTTCAGAGTTCTTCAATGTATTTGATGTGTTAATAAATTTCTTTAGTACATAGTCACATCAGGGCATGTTTTTTAAACGGGAAGATTGGGGGGTGAGCAGGAGATATTGTGTGCCATAATTAAACGAGAGTTGTGTGTACCTGAATAATTAAACGAGAGTTGTGTGTACATGAATAATTAAACGAGAGTTGTGTGTACCTGAATAATTAAACGAGAGTTGCGTGTACCTGAATAATTAAACGAGAGTTGCGTGTACCTGAATAATTAAACGAGAGTAGCGTGTCCCCGAATAATTAATCGAGAGTGGCGTGCTGGCAATGGGGAGGGGTACAGTATTGGCAAACAAATGTTGCCATTTTTTTTAGCTTTTTAACCCCCTTGTCAACAAACTCAATTATTCAGGAATACCACATCATAATAGATCTGACCACTAACTTCATCCCTATACCTAATAATCGCCTCTTACATTATTCATGGAAGACCACTGTTTTACTATACTTTACTCCAATTTAGTTTCCAGCAAGACACACTCACAAGAAACACTAAAAACAATGTATTTGGAGAAAAACAATTCAAATTGGTAGCATATCATATTCGGGTGGTAGCAACCACACAAGCGTTTTTTTTTAGCTGTAGTGATGTTTCATTATACCATATAAATACGTTCAGTAGTTTACCATTGCCTTTCTGAACGGTCTGGATACCCAATTGCCTATGACGGGGTTTGAATTCAGTACCTTGGACGTCACAGACGCGCCCAGGAGAAAACAGTACAGCTTACACATATACATATATATTTAACTGTGAGGTTTACAGACTGGAAGCGAGGGCAACACTGTACAAAGAACACGTCACATAAATGAAGTATATTTCTTGACTAATGTGTACTGTTGATTAATGTGTACTGTTGATTAATGTGTACTGTTGATTAATGTGTACTGTTGATTAATGTGTACTGTTGATTAATGTGTACTGTTGATTAATGTGTACTGTATTTCAAGATTGTTCTTTTGTTATTAATTTATTAATATATTTCTAATGTAATCATGTATGTAATTATGTTTATAGTTCTTCTCATCTCGATAAAAGTATTAATTAAGCAATTATTTGTTTCAGATGAAGTATGGTCTGTCAGCACACAAAGTTCAGAACCAAATCTAGACACAAGATTCAGAGCCAAAACGTCGGTTCAACATTTGGCAACAAGAATTTAAAATACAAACGTTTTCGCTGTAAGAATCATCAACCAATCGTATCCACATCTGTTTCTATCAACCATTACCTTATTTGTTACAATAAACATACCCAGTTCAGGAGGGTTCAGCGGTGTACGAACATTTATACATAAGCGTATGGTAATGGCAATGTCGCATGACTTTCTAGAATATATAGGAAGACATTTTCCTAATGTTGCTCTGCCGAGATAACAATATAAAATGAAAGACTTCTATGAATTTCCTTGACATTTCAAATTATTTGTAAATAACCCATTGTTTTATTAGATGGGCCGAAACTAAAGTTGATACGAGGCTTCAAATCTGTCAATATTATGCAACGTTTTATATTACGTCATCAGTATTGGTGTTTGCGTCATCGGTATTGGTGATGCTAACATCCAAGTTCAAGGTATGGAATACAATGCATTGGTGTTGATACTTGTTGTTATAGCAACGAGATCGATTGAACCAATCAGCGGGCAAGGATGGACGTACCAGTCAATAGGTGAGGGATGGCTGTCAGACGGGACACTAGAGAAAGAGGAGGAGTCTATGGATTACAGATTTACAAGCTATAACTGTGAGTAGAAATTGTGTGGTTATGTTACCAGAGTGTGTGTGTGGATGGGTGTGTGGGTGAGTGAAGTGTGTGCACAAGTGAGTATTTGCTATTGATAATTTGAGTTTATGTGCATGTGGACAGTGTGTGTGTGTGTTTGTGCATATGAGAAATGAGAGCCTAAGAAAGATTCTGCATTCGTTCTTGAAATCCTGTTACTTAGCAGAATATATTTCAGTGAACAAAATGCATTGTGTCATGGTTTACTGCTTGGATGCGATTGCAGCAAAGCAAATTCGACTTCATCATTCCTTTTCATTCACAAAAAGGTATAAATATACAAAAAAGGTAAGCAAATAACAGTATCATTGTAATCTGTTAAACATGTATTAAGAGGCGACTAATAGACCTGGTAGTGTGTTGTCTACGCCATTTTCCATAATGCTGAAAGGACTAAAGTGCCTTGCCGAAGCCTGTGCTTTCATAAAGGCTTAAATATCACTGTGACCTACTGGATTGGACAGCCAACACCACCCCAATCCTCCATAGTCGCCTTTCGCAACAATCATGACAGACCAAAAGTACTGATGCTCTCAGGACACCTCGCAGGAGCCTGAAAGAAACGAGAGAACTCCCTATTGATTTTAGAATATCTACCATATTATTCTATCAATTTATATTCCTTCAGCGCCGAACACGGTGAATATTGCAGAAACCAGAGCACGCCAGCTACAGTGATATCTTGATACTGTGTGTAACTCTTGCATGTTGTTCATACCCATAGTCTTTGATGGTTATTCTGCGATGAGTTTCTCTTGGACTTCCTATTTTTCAATCGCCATCTGGTACCCATTTTAATGCTTGAAGCGGCACCCAGTTTTCATAACATATTATTGAAGACAAAAAAACATGACCCTCATATTATGGCAAAAACACGACCCTCATCTTATCGCAAAAACATGACCCTCATCTTATGGCAAAAACATGACCCTCATCTTATGGCAAAAACAGTACCCTCATCTTATCACAAGAAGTTTATCTAATTCCTTTCTTTGATTTATTTTGTTTTTCATTTCTTGTGTTGATGTAAATATTGCATCAGCTCAGCTCACCTTTTAAAACAAATACGTAGATTTCCCTAAAGGCTTCGTTTCCGGTTCCGGTCTTAGAGAAATACCACTTCCTGTTTCCCCATCTCCAAGTTATTTTGTTTATATCGGTCCTTGAACATAGTTTAAAAGGTTTATCTCATGTTTATGTTTATTGTTTGTTATTTGTTCATGTTACATTATAAGGAAATCCGTTAGAGTGCAGCGACCAGTGTAGCTAACGCTTGATGGTCAAGAGTAATACTGACCAGTATCTTACATCCCTTCGCCGTGTAGCGCGCCAGTAACAGACTAGTAAGGATAACAAAGTCAGTCTCCATAAAGGCTCTCCTACTGTAAGTGTGTCTATGCTAAATCTTGGTGAATGCTGATATATAATAATTTTATAAGGAGCCTACACTGATATATAATAATTTTATAAGGATTATTATATATATATATCAGCAGAATGTCTTCAATATGCATTACATTAAGCTGAAAGCCGGTCTCCTGGGTATGAACCCTCGCTCTGAGAAACCATCGCAATGAACATAGAATGTAAGAGCAAATCACTCGTAATAAGAATGTCACGGCACAACCCCTTCCAATGTTGAAGACTATTATAAAAATACCACGGCATAGTACCGTCTGGTGTTAATGAATGTGGCATTCCGAGAAAATCTTAACACATTTCAAGAAAATCTTAACACATTCCAAGAAAATCTTAACACATTTCAAGAAAATCTTGACACATTTCAAGAAAATCTTAACACATTCCAAGAAAATCGTCACATATTCCAAGAAAATCGTCACACATTCCAAGAAAATCGTCACACATTCCAAGAAAATCGTCACACATTCCAAGAAAATCGTCACACATTCCAAGAAAATCGTCACATATTTCAAGAAAATCGTCACACATTCCAAGAAAATCGTCACACATTCCAAGAAAATCGTCACACATTCCAAGAAAATCGTCACATATTTAAAGAAAATCATCACACATTCTAGGAAAATCGTCACACATTCCAAGAAAATCGTCACATATTTAAAGAAAATCATCACACATTCTAGGAAAATCGTCACATATTTAAAGAAAATCATCACACATTCTAGGAAAATCGTCACATATTTAAAGAAAATCATCACACATTCTAGGAAAATCGTCACATATTTAAAGAAAATCATCACACATTCTAGGAAAATCGTCACACATTCCAAGAAAATCGCCACATATTTAAAGAAAATCATCACACATTCTAGGAAAATCGTCACATATTTAAAGAAAATCATCACACATTCTAGGAAAATCGTCACACATTCCAAGAAAATCGTCACACATTCCAAGAAAATCGTCACATATTCCAAGAAAATCGTCACAAATTCCAGGAAAATCATCACACAATCTATTATTATCTTTCTATTTAGGATCCGAATGTTGTGATTTTTCTAACTTCTTTACTTTGCCAGTGAACACTCAGTCATCACAATACTCAACCATCAAAATACTCAACCATCAAAATACTCAACCATAAAAATACTCAATTATAAAAATACTCAACCATAAAAATACTCAACCATAAAAATACTCAACCATAAAAATACTCAACCATAAAAATACTCAACCATAAAAATACTCAACCATAAAAATACTCAACCATAAAAATACTCAACCATAAAAATACTCAACCATAAAAATACTCAACCATAAAAATACTCAACCATAAAAATACTCAACCATAAAAATACTCAACCATAAAAATACTCAACCATAAAAATACTCAACCATAAAAATACTCAACCATAAAAATACTCAACCATAAAAATACTCAACCATAAAAATACTCAACCATAAAAATACTCAACCATAAAAATACTCAACCATAAAAATAATCAACCATCAAATTACTCAATCATTAAAATACGCAATCATTAAAATACTCAATCATCAAAATACTCAGCCATCAACACTGCTGTTCCATTAAGAGATCCACTCCCTAAATGGACAGTACTGCGATGCTGGGGGTAAGACACCAAGCCCGTAGATAGAGGAAAGAGGTTTCGGGAGTGGTGGAGGGAGGGAGGGGTAAACAACGTTGCTACACGACATTTAGTACAACGATAGCAGGCCAATACGGGCTCCAACTTAATTATGTTAAAAAAAGGCCCCAAAAACCTGACGAAATTGATTAATGTAAACATTTTATAAGTAAATTTCTATCTTCGCTGCCAAAGATACTTCTCTATGGTGAGCTAGAGAAGGGTATACGATCTCAAGGTGGCCAAAGGAAGCGCTACAAGGACTCGTTAAAGAACTCACTGAAAGCCTTTGAAATAGACCACGATACATGGGAAGAACTTGCACAAAATAGATCTACATGGCGTTCTAAAATAAAAAGAGCGCATCATCTTGTGAAAAGAAGAGAAATGCAGCAGCTCAATAGCGGAGAGCAGCTAGAAAGTCACGGATAGACAAAGATCTGTCTACAGTCGTTATTCCATGTCCGAACTGTCCAAGGACATTTACAGCTCGAATAGGACTCATTAGCCATCTACGAACTCATAATCAAGGACATAACTAAAATTGAATTTTCAAAAGTGGATGTAAAAAATGGTCATCATCATCATGTGATGGACAAACAACAAGACAAGACAACAATGGGACATATCCTTATGTTCAATTTATGGTTATCCTATATAGGGGGTAAGGGGTAAGAATAACAAATTGAAGCACGGGGAGGAACACATACCCATCTACAAGGTTCGGGGCGGGTAGGAGAGCTAGCTGTTTACGCGATGTATAATGAGATATATTATAATAATATGTTACATGTAGCGCATGGCTGCGTGGTTAAAACGCTGATCGGAGACAATAGTGGTCACGGGTTCAATCTACGGTTGGGACAGGATTATTTCTTTCGGAGATACAATCAAAATTCTTCCTGTACATGTCGCGCCGTCAGCTATGGCACAGCGGCCTTTTTTTCCCACATCCCATAGAAAGCATCCCTGCACTCCTTTGCATGCAGCAACGAATATACGACATATATATTGTCTATTATTTGTGCCCGAGTGAATGATGGTTGATCGTATTCACACTTGCCCTTAAGCGTAAGGGCGGTAGCTTAAGCTGCGTTCCAAGGCCACATGTGTCGCTTTTGTTGCATTTAGTCCATGTATGTTCAAGGCTATATTGGTGTTTTCTATCCGTTTTCTTGATTTATCTTTGGTATATATATATATATATATATATATATATATATATATATATATATATATATATATATATATATATATATATATATATATATATATATATATATATATATATATATATATATATAATGTAATATCCGGACGAAAAGCCAAAGGTAGATCTAGAAAACGGATATATCCGTTATATATATATATAATTTGACTTCAAACCGGGATTGTGAAGTTCCTGTAAGATAACAGAACACCAAAGAAAATCTGGAAATCTTACAACATACCAGATAAAACATGACATGAACAACAATATCTAAAATTGTACTCGACAATGACAAGATGGCGATATTTACCTGCTGTACAAATCTGTCCACCCTACACGAGTAGAATAGCAGATATGACTAGTCTCCTTTTATACTCGTTTTTGTTTTTGTCGTGTCTGCCCTATCCTGCCTGTGTTTTATGCTGTATGCCACGTGGTGGTGATGTTATGATATTGACAAGTGTAGGTAACGAAGACAAACAACAGAACCTGTTGAATGTCAGTTGTGATGTTTCCAAGAGACGAGTCTCCAGTCCGATAAAAAAGCAAGACATTGATGTCAATGCATAACGGAACAATACAGGAAGAAGGCGTGACTGGCGTGTTTTGTGATAATTCGCGGAATCATGATTAAAATATTGAATAAAAGACCAGTATTAGTGAACATCCTAACGTACTGGGATGATTGTTACAGTGTAGGGTAGCAACCCTAAACAGGAAGTAATTACTGGGGCTGGTGCGACATAGAGTAATGTGAGGACGTAATAGAGAGATGTAGGGAGTGTTGTAGCAACATCACAAAATACACTAATGACATCAACAGAAATAGACGACGTTTCCACTAAAAAAGTCTTCATCATGACAAGAACAATGAACAAGATATGAATATTACAAACAGTATCAACAAGTAAGAGAGGAGTATAAGATGATGATAGAGAATCGTGTTTGTCTTTACCCCCTCTTTGTCTCTCTCTCTCTCACTCTCTCTCTCTCTCTTGTTCTGTTCTTGCCGTACTCGTGTTTTCTCACCTGTTTTTCACTCTTATCTTATCTACCTTATTATCGTTTACTCTTCTTACATCATGATTCTCTGTAATATTCACGTCTAGTTTTCTATGTATTTTGCCCCGATTAAGACTTTCTATTCGAAACGTCCTCTTCTTCTCTTGATGTCGGTTTTGTGTTTTCTGTAACACTCCCTAAGCATCTCTGTTTATTCCCCTACAAAATTGTGGAATGTTTATTGATAAAGGAAGATTTATGGAGAGGAACAGGCCAAGTTTCTGGTGGACACCAAGGAGAAAACAATGAAGTTGATGTTATGAACAGACGCTCTGAAAACTAGTCCAAAAATGTGGCTTAAAAGATAATGACATGAAACTTGCAAGAAAAAAAAAGAACAAGAAAGTAATGGATGTAAACACCGTGAGAAGAGAGATAATGAAAGACTTCACTGAGATGATGATGATGATGGAATGAGATTGACAACATATCCGTGAGGCACCGTGACATTTCAGTTTACCAGGATATATGTAGAGTAGTAGTTAAGCTGTAGTGTAGTGGTTAAGCTGTGGCGTAGTGGTTAAGCTGTGGCGTAGTGGTGAAGCTGTGGCGTAGTGGTTAATCTGTGGCGTAGTGGTTAAGCTGTGGCGTAGTGGTTAAGCTGTTCATCATGTGTTCAAGAGATTTTTTTCTTAACATTCATGGGAATTATTACTTGAATCTACGGAGTTACGTGCTATGAGCGGTACTCTTGACTTTCGTTGGACTTTAAACATCCCCCTCTCCACTATGCATTATAGACTGAATTTAAACAAATTGTTCACCGCTGACGGCGGATGTATCGAGCCATTGGTGCAAATAAAACGGCAGAACAACGCATTTCGATTTTCTGGACTACATCCTGCCGGAAATCTAGTTGGACCATTGTCCTGCTACAAGAGAGATCCAGTGGGAGTTTGAGAATGAACGCTGAAGAAGAAGAAGACAAATTGTTCTTTAGTAATAAGTAACACGTCAATTTTTGTTTATCCACTTTTCAAATTTAGTTGAAAATATGTCCTTTCTGTCGAATGCATGTGGTCGAGAACCACGCCACCAGTTCCGAATGTTCTGTAACCTATCTTATATCTGCACGTGTTATTCTAGATAGTTCCTGTTGCTGCGCCACTTCAGTTCTAGATGTTTGAAATGATTTACTGTTTACACCGAATGCTTTCTATGGTGTCTGTATAATGGCATTGTATCGCTACATTGCTGTCACCTTCACGCGGTGTACTGTTATCTTATGCTGTGTTATCATGTAGGATGTTATCACGAATGTTATCACGAATGTTGTTATCATGTATGATGTTATCACGAATGTTGTTATCACGAATGTTATCATGTGTGATGTTATCATATCTGGTTATTACAATGAGTGTTGTTGTTATAATGAGTATTGTTATAATTTCCTCTAAGATGTAAGATAATTTCTCCAATCCCGTTCTGCTAGGACAGATGCTGAATGGTCCGCATACTAAATACGTGTTGACTGATGTTGCGAGGTGAATAAGTGTCATCTTCAAATCCCATTTGTTGCTTTATTGTTTTTATTCTATAATAATAAATATTCGATGTTTCTGTTTTATATTGTTCAGCTAGGACAGCTGATTTTGTCAGGGCTTACTCACCCCTTACCCTACTGAGATAACTTCTGCTAGTCATTTTATGCTTCCAAAATTTCTTCTTAGGAATAGCACCATCCCTTCTGACTTTCCGTCTACAACTGAGTCAGTCCATTCTGACTTTCCGTCTACAACTGAGTCAGTCCATTCTGACTTTCCGTCTACAACTGAGTCAGTCCATTCTGACTTTCCGTCTACAACTGAGTCAGTCCATTCTGACTTTCCGTCTACAACTGAGTCAGTCCATTCTGACTTTCCGTCTACAACTGAGTCAGTCCATTCTGACTTTCCGTCTACAACTCAGTCAGTCCATTCTGACTTTCCGTCTACAACTCAGTCAGTCCATTCTGACTTTCCGTCTACAACTCAGTCAGTCCACTTATAAGATTTCTTTCAGTCATTCTCACAGTCCATTTTAAGACTTTTGCCAGTCATTTTTAGGACTTCAAGTAAACTAGACAATACTAAGGCTACCATCAGCCTGTTTTAGAACTATTAGCCCGTTTCAGGGTTTCCATGCGTAGCAAAATAACACCAAGGCTTTCAGGCACTTCAAATAAACAAGACAACACCAAGACTTTCAGTCACTTCAAGTCAACGAAACAACACCAAGACTTTCAGTCACTTCAAGTCAACGAAACAACACCAAGATTTTCAGTTACTTCAAGTCAACAAGACAACATCAAGACTTTCAGTCACTTCAAGTCAACAAGACAACATCAAGACTTTCAGTCACTTCAAGTCAACGAAACAACACCAAGACTTTCAGTCATTTCAAGTCAACGAAACAACATCAAGACTTTCAGTCACTTCAAGTTAACGAAACAACACCAAGACTTTCAGTCATTTCAAGTCAACGATACAACATCAAGACTTTCAGTCACTTCAAGTCAACGAAACAATACAAAGACTTTCAGTCACTTCAAGTCCACAAGACAACACCGAGACTTTCAGTCACTTCAATGCAACAAGACAACACCAAGACTTTCAGTACCCCGTAATATGGCTTCTATTCCTTCCTAGAGAAGACAATAGACACTTGTAAATGAAAAGAATGCTGACAAAAGAGGCATGACACAATGTATATCCTATCGCAAAACTTTCATACTCTCCAATCCAATTGTCTCCAAGAATATACGGCCACACAATGATAAAAGCCAATACGGCCTTATATAACCACATTAGACTTCGGTCTTGGTATAAAAGGATCATGTCTCGCGAAATGGAGGTTTTAATTCCCTATTTAACAATCAAACAACGGCACAGTGCTAGTAGACGCCATTACATGTTTAATTATTTCCCCTGTCTATGTTTGTAAAGGTCATGATCATCATTTAATAATTGAAATATTTATTTATTTAGGGTTGGGGTTAGGGTGAGTTATGTAAAACACAACTATTCTATACCTAACTCAAACCCTAAAATAAATAAATATTCGAATTATTAGATGATGAACATGAAACTTACAAGGGAAATAACTCGACTATGTGGTGGCGTCTACTAGTACTGTACCTAATCAACATTCTTCAGTTTTCTCTTCTAGTCATTATTATATAATTTTGGCTGTTTGTGTGTTAGGCATGCGTAATATGTTTTTGAACCATACATTAATATAGAATAGATGTAACATTTTATATTTATCATTCTTAACTTCTTTGTAATTTGTTTAGATGTTAATATTTTCTTCATGTCGTTGAACGTACTTTTACTTTTAAAAATAATACTGGGGTCTTTGTTACCTCTAATATTTTATGGTAGTGTGTCCTGGTATAACCTAATTGGACTTTGTCCATCTGGTTGACAAGGGCACGCCTCTCCAAAAGAGAGGCAAACTCATTAACTACCTACCATTCCTATTCTCTTTTTAACTTCTATTTTACATCTGCCATCATTTGTGACTATGTCTCCAAGATATTGGTATGCTTTACTTGTTGTAGTTTCTCACCGTGTGTTTTTATGTTTACCACCTGATCTTCTGTGTACTTGTTAATTATCATGGTTATTGATTTTTTTATGTTTATATCCAGTCCATATTCTTAACTTGGTTTATCGACTTGATCTAGTAGTCTTTTATAAATAGCCAAAATGTCGAGGATGTCCGACAGAGTCGAGAATGCCCCAGTAACAAAACAAAGAAATATATTAAGTAATAATGTTACTGTTAATACTCACTAACAAATAAAACAACCAATACCACCGAAGACGGATGTGTCGGGCCATTGACGCAAATACAACGGAGACACAACGCATTTCCATTCTCTGGACTACATCCTGCTGGAAATCTAGTAGGACATGTCCTGCTACAAGAGAATTCAGCAGGAGTTTGAGAATGTACGCTGAAGAAGAAACAACCAATGTAAAAAGTAAATAACAAAAGCAAAAGAACAAGGATTTTTTGCTGTACAAACTGGACCTTTTTTTAAGAACCGAATACAATGGATAAAACACAAACGTAGTAAATAACATTCTATACACTGAGATGTTTATACAAGGATTTCTCCGTACAAGGAAATGAAGTCATCTTGAGTCCTGGGATTTCGGATAAGATATTAAAGATATTAATATCTTTAGATATTTGATATCTGTGTAGATTTTTGATAAGGAAAGTGGTTGGGTGATACAATACATCCTTGTCTTACCCCTCTTTTTATTTCTATGTACGGTGAGTAGCTATTTTCACACCTTATCGAAGCAGTTTTTCCCCAATATAATTTTCTAATCAGAATGTCTTTTCCATCTATGCCTATTTCTTGAAGACATTCAATTAATTTTTCATGTTGCACTCTGTAAAAATTCTTGCTGTAGTCTATGAAGGAAATATGGATACTGTTTTAGATCTGTAAATATTTATCTAACCCAAGTCGGATACTAATTATAACTTGTCTGGTTCCTTTCTTTTTCCTAACATCGAATTGTTGTTCGCCGCCTTCAACTGTGGCACCATTGGCTAGAGATATCAGTTCTATCTTAAATTTTGGTATTCAAGATCTTTCCTTGTCAAGTGATGTTTAT
>CM067314.1:30842100-30847100 GCA_034231615.1 Meghimatium bilineatum | reverse complement strand
TAGAATTGTACTAGTCATGTGTAGATTTCTCTTGAGGTGTTTCAACATTGTCCATCTGTTCTCTTTGTTTAAATATTTTAACATATATCCTAACACAGAATATTATTGGGTCAAAGAGCATGAGCCCATGGACCGTTTGATCAGAAACCAACCAACCAATCATTCTCCTTAGTAACTTTGAAACATCTCCATTGTACCATGAATAGAGTATGTATTTCTAGGCATATAAATGTATGTTTACGAGAAATAAAACTGGAGACATACAGCCAGTTTGTTCTTTCAATGACGCTATCAATGTCGTCACGCTGGATCAGTTGTGGCAGTATAGAGATTCATTGACGCGTACGCAAGAAAACTTGGGTGAAGAATGCTTCAGTTAGTTTTGATGTGTCGGTTAGGCAGCTCATTCCCGGGTAAACGGTATTTAGTGAGCAATAAACAGACAGTGTGAAGTCAAGCTAATTATACGTGCTCGAGGTGATACCTGCAACCACGCCTCCTAAATGTTTGTTTTGGTTTTTTTTATTAGCGTCATTCGAAAATATTACATCTTCTGAATAGAAATATTACATGGATATGGTCGAACATTTTTTAAAATAGCTTACGCCCTAATATATCCAAGGCAGAGTAAAACCATATCGTCATTATGGCTTTCATCGTCAGTGAGTGACTTCTTAATGCTGATTCTGAGACAGACCTGCAGACTGATTCTGAGACAGACCTGCAGACTGATTCTGAGACAGACCTGCATACTGATTCTGAGACAGACCTGCAGACTGATTCTGAGACAGACCTGCATACTGATTCTGAGACAGACCTGCAGACTGATTCTGAGACAGACCTGCAGACTGATTCTGAGACAGACCTGCAGACTGATTCTGAGACAGACCTGCAGACTGATTCTGAGACAGACCTGCATACTGATTCTGAGACAGATCTGCAGACTGATTCTGAGACAGACCTGCAGACAGATTCTGAGACAGACCTGCAGACTGATTCTGAGACAGACCTGCAGACTGATTCTGAGACAGACCTGCAGACTGATTCTGAGACAGACCTGCATACTGATTCTGAGACAGACCTGCATACTGATTCTGAGACGGACCTGCAGACTGATTCTGAGACAGACCTACAGACTTATTCTGAGACAGACCTGCAGACTCATTCTGAGACAAATGTTTCTCGTTATGGTTCCTGTGACATCTTCTCACAATGTGTGAGAATTTCTATATTTTCTAATCTCATAATGCAACCACGCCATTTCCCACCTGCCACTTTGTCATTTCTAAGTTGATGATATTGATTCCTGCTCATGTACAACAACCAGATTGTAACTACTATTTACCCAGTTCTGAAGAGAGGTTTTCTCTCAGATCATTGCACATCTGAAGAGATGTTTTCTCTCAAACCATTGCACATCTGAAGAGATGTTTTCTCTCAAATCATTGCACATCTGAAGAGATGTTTTCTCTCAAATCATTGCACATCTGAAGAGATGTTTTCTCTCAAACCATTGCACATCTGAAGAGAGGTTTTCTCTCAGATCATTGCACATCTGAAGAGATGTTTTCTCTCAAACCATTGCACATCTGAAGAGATGTTTTCTCTCAAATCATTGCACACCTGAAGAGATGTTTTCTCTCAAATCATTGCACATCAAAGATATTTAGAATCCTCAATTCATGAAATAAACCGCTGAAAAATCCCACTCATTCCATTTGCATAAAAGGGTACAATAACTTTAGTGCACATAATTTCTACCGAAAGAAACAGACAAACCTCCAGTACATGCAAGCTAATGGTTCCTAGTTCAAATGTCTTGGAGTAATTTCATTTGAAATATAGCTTTTCTACTGAAAAACTGCAGAGGTTGTCTGTGAGATAATAACATTGAATATAATTATACATTTGGCAGAAGACAGGCCCTGTGATAAATTTGTCCCCACTTTCTTGTATGTATGATACATTTAACACCTTGCACCATTAACTAAATGAGAAATATAATAAAAAATAATATTTTATTGTCAGACTTCCGGTCTTGCCTTGAATCTAAAGCGAAAACTTGCTGATGTGTTGTTGACTTTATTTTGTTTTATTTATTGTAGAACGGATTTCCAACATCTGGCTAAAAAATGTCACGAAATCTGGCACGACAGCGAGCGTAAGATAAAACAAAGAAATAATTGTTATTTTTACTTGCCATGTTGTATATATTAATATGCCAGAACATATCGTTTAACAAAAGAATTCGATGCCAAATCTGGGCTCAATATAGTTTCATAGCAACGTCCCGGAAGTAATTTCTTTTCTTGCTTCAGACTTCCGTTTTATAGCGTATAAATATATACATATACCGCTATATGCTTCATCTATTATACACAAATATATTTCATCTTTTCAAGTATATAGTATGTGAAATTATTACATTATTTTGGCATTTCTTCCCATATCGATTGTTTTCTCTGTCCATGTTCTTATGTTCCTTCATCTAATATAGCCTTCTTTTTCCTTCACTTATTTTTGTTTTAAAATGTGTTTCAATTTCACATTTTGTTTCGAAAATATATTGTTATTGTAGATATTTTGATTAAAAACACATAAGAGAGAAAATAGAGATGGTTGCGTGTTTAAAAGAGAAAATAGAGATGGTTGCATGTTTAAAAGAGAAAATAGAGATGGTTGCGTGTTTAAAAGAGAAAATAGAGATGGTTGCGTGTTTAAAAGAGAAAATAGAGATGGTTGCGTGTTTAAAAGAGAAAATAGAGATGGTTGCGTGTTTAAAAGATTTATAGTTTTAAATAGAAAAACGAAGAAAACCAGCATGACATGTACATGTAAGCTGATAAAATTTCATATAAAAACGATGCTTCAATTAATAGTTGAAGGTGGAAGAAACAGGGAAAGAATCAAGGATAAAAAACTGTTTTAAAAAAAAAAAAAAAAAAAAAAATGCATTTTACCAGTTCAGGAGTTGCAGGGAGGGGATTGAATAGCTGTGTGATAAAGGGCGCATGCTCTTGCTGTCGCCACGTCATGTACAGGGTGAGTTTTTTTATTTACCCTCCGACAGAAACAAACGCAGACCTTACCAGGGATCGAACTCTCGACCTCACTCGTGTGATACTGCGTTCTAACCTCTCGGCCATACGCCGCACAGGATAAAAAAACGAAATCACAAATATGTCCTGCTCACATTGATATTGCTAGAGCTATAAATAGCTGAGGCACTGTGTGGGTTAGCGCATTAAATGCAGTATCCCTATGATATTAAAGGATGTGTACTACAAGAACACATGATTGACCACACACGAAATGTAAGAGCTGTGGAAAGAGTAAAGCTAGTAAAGTAACCCATGCTGTAGGGGTGTGAGATGTTAGCGATCTCACATTTCAGTAGCTCCGCAAATGAGGGTGGTAGCCATCTCCTCTCCCTCGCAGTCTTTACTTCCCGGCTGAATCCGGCAACCAAGTTTTTGTAGAAAGACATTCACGAGAGCCAATACGACAAAGCGTGGACCGTGAAAAGAAGAAATATATTAGGGATGTTATATGTCCACAATTATGTGCTAAATTTTTACCCCCCACCCTCTCCCCTCACTCATTGTCAATAAACTGTCAAGAAATACACCCTACCCTCCCTACTTAATTATGTTAACACCTCCGCCCACCCTTTGTCCACCGTTAAAATATAACATGTGCAGCAAAATAGCCACAAAAATTACATGAACCCTTTTATTTACCAACTTTTCGAGAAAAAAATTCGCAAAATTCAACAATTTAATGGGTGTACAATTTTTATTGTTGACTTTAACTATTTAACACCTCCACCCCTGCCCCCCCCCCCCAATGTTAAACGTAATTGGCAGATATCACCATGCCACTGGGTGACAAATTACACCAACAAATTCTTACGTTCCGTTTGAAAGATGTCAAGGAAAAATCTCACGGACAGAACTCACAAACACGTGCAGAGATGCACAACACACACACACACACACACACACACGTGCAGAGATGCATACACAACACACACACACACACACACACAAACACGTGCATGCTGAAAGTGTTGCCAGCTTAAATGTTGCGGCTTGTTATGTTTATACAACTTGTGCTTTTATCTTCTTTGTGACGTGAAAATTGAGCCGGAAACAAAAGGCAACGAGTAGCGCCCACTATGTTAAGATGTCTCACTGGCTGTCAACAACATCTGGGAAAACTACCACAAGTTGGATATGTTTCACATGTATACGGCATTATGTGAGCTTGTCTTCGTACTCTTTAGCTTCGTCGTGACTTTTGTTGGATATTTCACATTAGATAATATCACAGCTATCTATCTATCTATCTATCCATCCATCCATCCATCCATCCATCCATCCATCCATCCATCCATCCATCCATCCATCCATCCATCTATCTATCTATCTATCTATCTATCTATCTATCTATCTATCTATCTATCTATCTATCTATCTATCTATCTATCTATCTATCTATCTATCTATCTATCTTATCTATCTTATCTATCTTATCTATCTTATCTATCTTATCTATCTTACCTATCTTACCTATCTTACCTATCTTACCTATCTTATCTATCTTATCTATCTTACCTATCTTACCTATCTTACCTATCTTACCTATCTTACCTATCTTACCTATCTTACCTATCTTACCTATCTTACCTATCTACCTATCTACCTATCTACCTATCTACCTATCTACCTATCTACCTATCTACCTATCTACCTATCTACCTATCTACCTATCTACCTAATCTACCTAATCTATCTAATCTATCTAATCTATCTGTGTTTCTGTCTCCCTGCCTGTCTGTCTGTCTGCCTGCCTACATACCTACCTGCCCACCCCATACGCACCTACCTACCTACCTACACATCTGCCTACCTACCTACATGTCTGCCAATGTCTACCATCCATCAAGAAAGCCATAACCCGTCAGTGTTGTAGAGGTGCTATATTGAATGCGTCATCAG
>CM067314.1:30832100-30837100 GCA_034231615.1 Meghimatium bilineatum | reverse complement strand
TTAGCAACAGAGTAGAACACTACATGGCGTTCTCCAGTTTTATAACAGGCGCAGTATTTTTTGAAAGAATTCGAACTACAGCAGCTCAACAGCGGAGAGTAGCTAGAAAGATATTCACATATCAACCACCATCTGCATTGATCATGTCATCATTAAATTTGAGTGAGTGGATGTCAAAATTAAATTTGAGTGAGTGGATGTCAAAATTAAATTTGAGTGAGTGGAAATGTATAATTTTCCCACAATTATATGAAATATAATATGTCATATATATATATATATATATATATATATATATATATATATATATATATATATATATATATATATATATATATATATATATATATATATATATATATACATATTGGTTAAATGTAGTTTGTTTATAACTCTGAAGATTGATGTTAAAGAATGTGAAAGCCATTTACCTTATGTCTACGAGGAGTTAGGTTCAAAATCGGGCCGCGACGTCTGTGTTTGCAGATGTATTCTCCCGTGGTCATTATAGATTATCTATTCAGCTGAGTTGAATGCTTTGAACGATGTTCTTGGCGGACAGCCTTCTGCTCTTATGAGTGCGACGAAGTATTAGGAAAACCCAAGTACAATTACATACATCCTCAGAGCAGGTAGAATACATGTAAATGTACCCACGAACCCTATAATTTACATACAATCACAGAGCAGGTAGAATACCTGTAACTGTACTCACGAACCCTATAATTTACATACAACTTCAGAGCAGGTAGAATACCTGTAACTGTACCCACGTACCCTATAATTTACATACAACCACAGAGCAGGTAGAATACCTGTAACTGTACCCACGAACCCTATAATTTACATACAACCACAGAGCAGGTAGAATACCTGTAACTGTACTCACGAACCCTATAATTTACATACAACTTCAGAGCAGGTAGAATACCTGTAACTGTACCCACGTACCCTATAATTTACATACAACCACAGAGCAGGTAGAATACCTGTAACTGTACCCACGAACCCTTCAATTTACATACAACCACAGAGCAGGTAGAATACCTGTAACTGTACAAACGAATCCTATAATTTACATACAACTTCAGAGCAGGTAGAATACCTGTAACTGTACAAACGAACCCTATAATTTATATACAACCACAGAGCAGGTAGAATACCTGTTACGGTACCCACGGACTCTACAATTTACATACAACCACAGAGCAGGTAGAATACCTGTAACTGTACCCACGAACCCTATAATTTACATACAACTTCAGAGCAGGTAGAATACCTGTAACTGTACCCACGGAACCTATGATTTGCGTTCACTTTCGATTAGCATTTCCTTTTTAAATTGTATTTTGTTAAATTCATACAGGTACACGCATACCTACATGCGTATGTTATTTCCGGTTTTTTCTCACCTTTTGCTTTCATGTTTCTCTCACCTGGACGCAATCATGTTTGTTTCACCTGCATTTCTTTTATCTATAGGTCCTACTGTGGGCTCTGGTTGTCACGTGATTGTTTGCCTGCCCACTGTAATACACGTATGTCCCCCCTTCCTCCATATTAAATTCACCGGTAAACATGTACGTTACCTCCTGTGTGAGTGTGTGTGTGTGTGTGTGTGTGTGTGTGTGTGTGTGTTGTGTGTGTGTGTGTGCCTCTCTGTTTTTGTTATGACTGTTTGTTATGTATGGTAGGTATGTATGTATGTTGTGTGTATTGTGTGCGGTGTGTGCGTGCGCGCGTGAGTGTGTGTGTGTGTGTGTGTGCGCGCGCGAACACTAGCCAAATAAGTACTAGCAGCAGAAACAAAATAAAACAGACTCAGCCTTCTTACGTGACGCTATTTTTATTATCCCCGTACATTTCGTTGGTTACTATCTATACACTTTATCACGCCCTGATGTTGTCTGTCAATGCAGACCAACGAAATGTACGGGAACAATCGAGAAAATGATATAACGATGTATTCAAGCATGTGTGTTCCACCTGTGTGTTTGTTTCAGCAATATGTTTGTCATTACATTTATTGCATACCTCTACAGCACAGGTGTGCGAAATACGGCCCGCGGATTCAATCCGGTCAGTCGAGCCAAATTTTCTGACCCATCAGACTGATTCCTACAGGAACTTGCCCTAGTGTTCAGAAAATATGAATGCACAAGCTATCTTGTCCATGCTGTTAAATACTAGACAGTGATAAGAAAGAAATTATAACCTCAAACCTGTGATAATACTAGCCGAAAACAGTAGTATCCGCAGCCAGTCTTTGATGTCCAACATTAAATAATTAGTCTTCTTCTGCCTACGTTCACAAACTCCTGGTCAATTAGAAGAAAGTAGTCTGGAGAACGAAATGTGTTGTGTGCTGGTGTACAGCGTTCCTGCGATATCTGCGCATTTCAGTCAGACATCTCCGACTTCAATATGAATTCTGAGTCACTTTGCCCCTATATGGGATACGACAGCCAACTCCACGACATAACCTATTAGTCCCCTCTTACGACATGCATGAAAGTTAAACAGATTTGCTATTCTTTGCTCCCATATCGGCTCAGCAACAACGGGTTCAATTAAAGAACTCAAAAGAAGGAAACCTTTTAAGGTAGAGACAGTTTTTGAAGATTAAAGTCAGTTTTTGAAGAATGAAGACAGTTTTTGAAGATTAAAGTCAGTTTTTGAAGATTAAAGTCAGTTTTTGAAGAATAAAGACAGTTTGTGAAGAGTAAAGACGGTTTGTGGAGAGTACAGATAGTTTTTGCAGCGACCCGTCTTTTCAAGCTTCAATGAACATTTCAACATTTTTTACGGAAGCTTCCTGGTTCCTGGCTCCATCCCAAAGGGGAATCTAGAATCTGGTCGCTGCCCCAGGTTTTTATCCCACAAGGGGAATATAGAATTTGATCGCTGCCCCAGGTTTCCACCCCACAAGGGGAATGTAGAATCTGTTCGCTGCCCCATGTTTTTATCCCATAAGGGGAATCTAGAATCTGGTCGCTGTCCCAGGTTTCCACCCCACAAGGGGAATGTAGAATCTGGTCGCTGCCCCAGGTTTCCAACTCCATCGGTAAAACCAGTGTATATGTTCTGTCATACGCGCATATGTATTCGTATCGCCTCACCAGTATTCTCCTATTTCACGTGTGTGCTTATGCGCTTCACCTGTTTGTTTGTGTTTCTCACCTGTTTGTTTGTGCGTCTCACCTGTTTGTATATTTGTCATCGCAGTCAAATGATTATATATCTGTATATTATGTATGGGTGTTCTGTTTCACCTTCATACATTCACAACAGTCTCACCTGCAAACGTGTTTCACCTGAATCGCATATGTGTTTTTCTCACACGTATGTATTCCTGTTCGTTATAATTAAAGACAGTGTCCTGCCAGAACGGAAACACACTGCCTATCCCTTAATGCACACGCACCTGGCAACCCATCATTTATAGATATCGTCACCTGGCAACCGATCACCTGTAGGTAACGCCAATCCTCTTCTCACATCTACCTTCTCACCTCTGAGTAAACGTGCTTCGTGTGGGCCAGCACGTTCACAACAACCAACCTAATTTCCTAAAGTTTGTTTCTGAAATATCACAGAGGAAATATTTACACAGAAAATGAAAATGAAAATAACAAAAACATTTATTTTAAAACGAAACATTTTTGTTGTTTTTCTGTCCCGTTGAGTTGTGAAAGATTAATAGCTGAAGGCAGAGTTAACAACAGGGAAATGGGTCGCCATGACTGTGGTGCAGTAATATATCAGATTGTTTAAACATGTCTCCAGCTACAGCAGGTCAACTCCCCCAGAATCGCGGAGTGTTCAGAGAATCTATAACGAAGATTATATTCTGGAAGGAATATTCCACATGATGAAACTGAGTGGAATTATAACATTACGCTTCATGTTGCTGAGCATTCTTCTTCTTCTGCGTTCATTCTCAAACTCCAACTGGATCTAGCTGGATCATGGTCCTGCTAGATTTCCAGCCGGATGTAGTCCAGAAAATGGAAATGCGTTGTGTCGCCGTTTTATTTGCGCCAATGGCCCGACACATCCGTCTTCGGCGGGGCTGAGCATTCAACTAGGAAAGTGAATGCCAAATGTTTAAATTTACTACTTATGTTGGCAAATATTACACTAGTACATATAGTACACCCACAGCTGTACGTTGGAGGTAGGTCATTATTTAGGTTTGGAACAGTGTCGAAAATTTCAGACGATTGACAAGAGACAAGCACGACAGGAGAGATAAAACGTTTTCCCTCATCTCAATAATGAATATATCCTAGTCCACATTGCAACATGTATTTCAGAGTATTTCAGAATATTTCAGAGTATTTCAGAGCCAAGACTTACCTCATTAACCATCTAAGAATCTCATCAACAACCAAAATCAACCTTTCAGAGCCCAGATATAACTCATCAACCATCAGAGAATCTCACCAACAGCCAAAATCATCCTTGACTTTAAGTGGGTGTAGATAAATTAGGTCAACAGTTCCTTGCCAATTCTTGCCAACCCCCCCCCCCCCCACCCCCCAATCCTCCAGTGTCAATAAACAGTCAAGAATTGACGCATCCCCTCTCCTTACTTATTTATGTAAAAAAAACAACAAATCCCATCTTCGCCCACACGATGTTTTTTTTAAAAACAAAAACAAAATTTTATGTTTTTATTGCAGTGTTTGGCTTTAAGATTTCTAATTCTAATATTTGAATCAGTACATAACACATAACACATAACAAATATCTTTGTTGACATTAATTTTATTCAACCTCCACTTCCACCCCTTTTTCCCCTTATACCCCTGTATCAAAAATTATCAACCGTTTTCAGAACAACCTGACCCCCGCCCCCCTAATTTTAGACATCTATCAATAAACCCGTAACCCTTCAAGGTCGTAGGGGTACCACATTGGAAGCTTCAGCACACAGAGTCTTCCAGCGAATTCTATCCTCAGCGATGCGGATGAGTGTGGAAATATCTAGCCCTGTC